>ML784637.1:0-27329 GCA_009831015.1 Picea engelmannii | reverse complement strand
AAAACTAACTGTTGTGCTGGACTTGATAATTCACCACATGTCTATTCCAAGAGGTTTCATCTCATTATGCTTCAAAAATTCCTGATCTGGGCGAAATTTTGAAAATTTTGGTTAAAACAGGCTTTCGGTGGTTGACTGGAACAATTCCTCGGTAATTTAACCACCAAAAGTCAGAATTTTAAGAAAAAACTGCCTTTGGGAAAAATCAATTTTCTCAGCCATAAAATATCCGTTTTGAACGTTCCAATAGTCGATCGACATCTACAGATAGTAAGATTTCCAATGGTACAATCATATTTGGATTTGGAGCTAGGGAATCTAGTCAAAATTTCCCTACAAGATTAAGCATATTTCCTTCAAAAATGCTGGTGCATTTTTTAGAGTTAACATTTGGATTCGTTAATAACAATTTTTAGAGTTAACATTTAGAGTTAAGCTGTGCTAGTAGGTAATAACAATCGAGTATTCGGATTCGTTTTGTTTTTTTAATATGGATTCTATTGATTATGAATTATAATGCATGATCTGCATAGACTAATGTTTTGACATGCAATTTTTTCATGACGCTCGTAAACTTGGATTTTGTTTGGGCTAGACTGGAGAAAGTTAATATCAAAAGTTTAGGAGGACAAGCAAAGGTTGTTGGCACAATGATCTGTGTCTGTGGTGCAATGGTCATGACGCTATACAAAGGCCCTGCACTTAATGTTTTATCACCTGATGTAAAAAGCCATCGAATCACATCCACTTCTAAGCCGAATATTCTACTGGGCGCCATCTTGGTCTTTGGAAGCGTCTTACTTTGGTCTGCATGTATTGCTTTTCAGGTGATATTCATTATCAACTCTTATATCGCCATTTCTGCCTATTCCTTCCACTAAAATTATTCTGCTTATAGTTACTGGACAATTGATGGGTGGAATTGGTACAGGCATTTATTCTCAAGAAGTATCCTGCAAAATTATCATTAACAGCACTCACGAGTCTTATTGGAGCAGTTGAATCTGCTGTAATTGCTGTAATCTGCGAGAATACGAAGCCCAACCTCTGGGCTATAGGATGGAATATTGAGCGTCTCAGCGTTGTATACTCGGTAAGCATCTGACCATTTAACAAACAATATCACTGGGATAGAAAACTTTGACGACATTACACATGGAGCATAATATAAGATATTAATTGGAATAAACAGCATCATCGTGACAAATATGTTGCATGTTTTAGGGTGTAATATGTTCTGCGTTGGGGATGTTTTTGGTAGCTTGGGGTATAAGCAAAAGAGGGCCTGTATTCGTGGCACTTTTCAATCCAGTTAGCACGATTATCAGCGCAATTTTGGAGCTTATCGTTGTTCATGTGTATCTTCGTGTGGGCAGGTAAGTTGGAATGCATTCAGTGACTCACAGTAGTAAGGCCATTTGATATCTCTTAATAGACAAACCATTATACATTACCCACCATAATATGAGTTTCCTGATCTTGTAAAATACCAAACGGAAGTGTATGTCAAGATTTGATCTGATTCTTTTGATGTTGATAATAAAAACCGTGCAGTGTGGTCGGAGCAATCTTAATCGTCGCGGGCCTCTATTGCGCACTTTGGGGTAAAGCAAATGATTTGAAAACCGAGAATGAGGACGCATCTGACAATAATGTTACTCCACGCGAACCTCCCGAATTCAACAATAACATTATCCTATTTAATAATGTGACAACGGAAGACGAGGAATCCGACAAAAGAAGAGACCCCAAGGAAACATATAAAATGGAAGACGACGAATAGCAGAAAGGTAGATACCATCCTTTGAAAACATATGAAATCTGAGAAAACGGGCTTCTGGACATTAATATTAACTTATTTAAAAGTAGTGCTACTCTCTATTAACTTATGGCAGCTTAGTCCCTACCTACAAGCTCTTTGTTCTATGTGATGTTCTCTTTGTCTAAGTGTGACTTGTTATTTTCTTCACCAAGGAAAAACTCGATGAATTTAATGGAATGTTTAAGGAAAAGCTCCGTGAATTTAATGGAATGTCTAAATATGACTATGACTTTTATTTTCTTCACTATCTTAAGAGAGCTCCATGAATTCAAGAGTCTAAATATGACTATGCCTTGTTATTTTCTTCACTATCTTAACAGAGCTCCATAAATTCAAAGTCTCATCTCCTTTTTATTAATTATACCATGATTAATAAAATTATATATATTTTTATAATTTACATAAATTAATATTTGAATATTTTAAATAAAATATAATTAACAACAACCATTTTATAAAAGTGGTTGATATAAGTGAGGTATCATTAATTTGGAAATGTGAAAAATGGTGCATCAGCTATATCAACTATTTTTATAAAATGGTTATTTCTAGTTGATGATAGACTATTCTTACATAATTAATAAATATATTAATCAAAAATAAAATAATATACTAAATATAATAAAGTAAAAACATTTTTAAAGTAATAATAAAAGAGTAATGTAACATATTAATTAATTAATTAATTAACTAAATACATTTATAATGAAAAAAAAAATTCTATAAAATATTAATACAATAATATATTATAAATAAATTAATAAAATTTAAATAAATCACTAAATTAATTATAAAGTAATACATTGGTAATGAAAAATACATTAGTAATATATTTAAATAAATAAATATAAATGCATTACTAAATTAATTATAAAGTAGTACATTAGTCATGAAAAATATATTAATAGTGTATAAATAGATTAATGTGATTTTACATAAATGAATTAATATGTTAATATAGTAATTAATTGATATATTAATTAATGTATTAATAAGTAAATATATTTTTGTATTAAAGTATTGATTAATTAAAGTATCAAAATTCTAAATAATCACAAGTAATCACTTACTCTCTTAATGTATAGACTAATTGGGTCTTAGTGAGCATTCATCATCATCATCATCATCGTCGTCGTCGTCATCATCATCAAATATGATGTATTATAATGTAACAAGTTAATTAATAAAAATCTTAATAATGTATTGTATTAATTAATTAATTAATACATTATTAAATTATACATATTTTAATAAAATGTAAATTTAACAATTAATAAAGTAATAATACATTAAAAATACAATAATAATAAAACTTTAATAAAATAAATATATTAATGTATTAATTTTTATATATTAATTAAATGTATTAATATTTATATATTAATTAAATACATTACTTAAATACATTAATTAATGTATTAATATTTATATATTAATTAAATATATTAATATATTAATATATTATATTAAAATATTAATAAAAAAAATAACATTTAAACATTAATGAATAATTTATTGTATGGATGTAATGTAAAGTGCAAGATTTAATAATTACTGTAATTTATAAATAAAATTATTTATATATTAATGTATAATATAGTGTATTAATGAAATTAATACAATATTAAATAATATATAGTTAAATTATTCATATAATAATAAAGTAAAAATATATTAAAATTATTTTATAATATTATTATATAAATAGAGAACATTGATATATTACATTTTTATTTGAAAGTATCAATTCATTAATACAATATTCATCTATACATTAATTCAATTAATACAATAATCATTAATACATTAAGACAATTTGCTACATTAATAAAATAATACATTAAAAATATATCAATAAACTAATAATATATTAAAAAAGTATTAATACATTAAATTTATAAATTCATTATTAGTATTTTATCTTTATTAATGTATTAACAATTAAATTTAAATATTATATGAATGTATTGAATTGAATTGTTACTAAATTAATTATTATAAAGTAATACATTAGTAATGCAAAAAAGCATTAATGTGATATTACATAAATGAAATAATATATTAATGATCTATTAATTAATGTATTAATATATAAATAAATAAATTTATTAAAGTGTTAATGTATTGATTAATTAATATTTTAATACAACTTATAAATTAAAGAATCAATGCCTTAATGTATAATGTGATGTATTAATGTAACATGTTAATTAAAAAAATATTAATAATGTATTAAAACATTGATAGATTAATACATTAATGTACTAAAGTATTCATGTATTAATTAAATAATATATAAATGATATATAAAATAATGTATAAAATAATAAATACAAGTATTAAATGTATTAAATAATTGAAAACAATAATGTAATTTATAAATTAAAGTATTAAAACATTAATGTATAACTTATTGTATGAAGGTAATATTGCGCTATGTATGCCATTGCAATGTTGGGCTATGCATGGCACATTAGGTTTTATGCATCACATAGTAACAAGGGGTTATGTTTGTCACATTGTGATGTTTGGAAATTTTTATCACATTGCGTTGTTAGGCATTACTACGCCACATTGGGACATTAAGTCCTATGCATCACATAGCAACAAGGGGTTATGTTCGTCAGATTGTGACGTTTGGAAATGTTTGTCACATTGTGACATCAGAATATGCACGTATATCACACCATGGTGCTACAGTTTGTCATATAGTGATGATGAGTCTATGTGCATATCATTGCGACATCAGAAAGTTCGTTGCATTATCACAAAAGAAAGAGTTTTGTAACATAATGAGGTATGAGCATGAACGTCACATATCAAAGTGGGTTATGTTCAGCACATTGCGACGTTAGCAAATGTTCATTTCATTGTAATGTGGGGTTATGTTTGTCACATTGCGGCAATGGGTTCTGCACATTACATTGTGACAATGCGTTATATTCGTCACATTGCGACGTTTGAAAATGTTTGGCACATTGCGCAATGCCAGGGCTAGGTTCATCACATTGCGATGACAAGGCTATGTTCTTCACATTGCGATGTCCGTATATGTTTGTCACATCCTAACGTTATTATGTTTATCACATTACGACATCCATTTTTGTTCGTCACACTGTGATGAAAGGGTTATGTTCACCATCACATTGTGTCATCTATATATGTTTTTCACATTGTGACATTACTATGTTTGCGATGACATAGATATGTTCAACACATTGCCATGACAAGACTATCTTAATCATATTGCAACAAGGTTAGGTTCATCACATTGCAACGTGTGTGTATGTTCATCACATTTCAGCGTTACTACATTAGACATATTTTGATATCCATTTATGTTCATCCCATTGCGACGACAGGGCTATGTTTGTTACATTGCGACATCATTATGTTTGTAATGACATATATGTGTTCGTCTCATTATGTCATTGTTTGTCGTTACTATGTTCAACATAATGCAACATTACTATGTTCTTCACGTTGTAATGTATGGTGTTGTTCATTAGATTACAATGTTGAGGGAATGTTCATTGCATGGAAAGGTTGGTTTGTGTTCGACAAATTGTGAAAATGAAGTTTTGGTGACTTGTGTTTTTTTTTTTTTTTAAATCTAAGTGTTTCCTTTGTGAAAAATATAGAAACTTTGAACTGATGTGATATATTACATAGAATGAAACTTAGAATCATACTTGTTCTAAGGACATTGATATCATATGATCTTAAACTATAAAATTTATCCCTTCAAAATAAGCATATATAAACTTAGAGTATGCATTTATGCATTTCGTTTTTTGGTGTCGCAAGTTACAGTTGTGAGGAAAACACAAATATTAATCAAATAATTATATTTTTTATTTTTATTATATAATACTATCTTTTTCTTGATATTATGTATTAATGTCTTTTGATATAATAATGTGTTTTTTTAGTAATCAAATATTAATGTCTTTTGTAATCAAATAATAAATGTAACTTTTTTTCTTATATAGTAATGTGTTTTTCTCTATACAATAGACGTAATTAATATTGATATTGTCCTTTTTAATATAATGTAATAATATATTAGTAATTAATATCCATATTCTCTTTTTTATCTATTGATATAATAAATGTAATCAAATAATTAAGATAACCTTAATTAATATAACCCTAATAACTAATGTATTTTAATATAATAATATGTTTTTTTACATAGTAAATGTAATCAAATATTAATGTATTTTGTATTAAGTAATCAAATAATAAATGTAACTTATTTTCTTATGTAATAATGTGTTTTTTCTAAACAATAAATGTAATTAATATTGATATTGTTTTATTTAATATAATGTAATAATATATTAGTAATTAATATCCATATTTATTGATATAATAATAATATATTAGTAATTAATATCTATATTCTCTTGTTTATTTATTTATATAATAAATATAATTAAATAATTACAATAACCCTAATAAATAATTAATGGTTAATCTAATATAACTATAGTAAATGTAATTAATATTGATATTGTTTTTTCTTAATCTAATGTAATAATATAATAGTAATTAATATCCATATTCTAGTTTTTATTTATTAATATAATATTAATATATTAATAATTAATATCCATATTCTCTTATTTATTTATTGATATAATAAATATAATCAAATAAATACCATAACCCTAATAAATAATTAGCCCTAATAAATAATTAGTGGTTAATCTAATATAATTACTCATTTCATTTTTACTAAAGTAAAATAATTTAAAAAAAAAGCTTCTGCTAGTTAGTATGAATGTTGAATTGCTTATGGATTGATGGAAAGTATGCAATAGTGATAACATGAAACTAATTAATTTAAATTTAAATTAGCTTAACCCTAATCCTAATGACTAATAACTAATGTATTTTTGATACAAAATTCAAAACATTTCATGTCATTATGAGATATATTTTCAATTTAATGAATCTGATAAGATGGAGAGTATGCAAAGCATGCATGTCATTATGAGATATATTTTCAATTTTCACAATTATTTCCGTTGAAGTATTTTGCCTGGGTTATCAATGACTCACGAATGTTGTTTGAGGGGAAACATTTTTGTAATATAATCCAGTATCCTACACCTCGCCATTTTAAATACAATTAAAGCATTTAAATCCATGGACATTGAGACCTGCACATTTTAATCCCAATTAAAGCATTTAAATCCACTTTTAATTCTGATGGTTGATTTGATTCCAACTTTGTAGGTTTTTTTTTAATGTCAAGTTAGTTGCACTATGTAAGACCATGTTTATCAAATTTGTCTTTCTCGCATGTTTGTCAAATTGTTCTATTTTTAGGGGGGCTCTCCTCCATTCCCGTGACATACAGTTGGAAGTAAATGATCTGAATATGAATATAATTTTGATGGGTATATTTTTACAATTAAAATGTTATCTTTTTTAGTCTAGTGCATTTGGGATTTCTTGAAGTAGAAAATATGTACACTCAATTATATCAATAGTTTAAACAGTTTGAAGGGATGAGATTTTTGGTGAGAATACAGATCCTCCTTCAATAGGTGTTATAGTTTTCTGAAACTTTTCAACCTTATTTGTATTAGTGCTATGATTTTCTCTTGGCAGTTCCAATTGACAATGAAAACTACGATCCCGTAGTCCTACCCAATCAATATGAATTGAGTCTATAAAAAAAACAGTTTTATTGATGTAAGAAAAAATCTCTTTCTAATAAAAAAGTATGACATCGAGTAATCCTACTTCTAAGATACAATTTAGTCTCTTCCCATTCCAATTATCTTTATGAGATGAATACACAACAAAATTTAAAATGAAAATTGATAAAAAGACTTCTTGAAACTACAAGATATGTCAATTTTAGCAGTGGTTGTGCAATCAAACTAACAGAACAAGGTATGCACCACAAGTTAAAAAGAAGCATTAAACTTTTCGTTTAAAAATTAGTCCATTAACATGAATTCATATATAGCACTCCCACCACTACTCGTTACCACTGTGTATTAATAAGTTGATTAACTATTTACAATCTATTGGTTGGATAGTCATAGTGATCGTGAGAATTCAACAATCAAGAAGCGATGCTATGGGCCAGGCCAACAACTACACCCACCTATTATGACCCTTTTACAGTTCAAAAATTGTTTGGGGTTCTGTTGGTCAGCTACTTGTTAGAACTACAAGCTTGCGTCCTAACCAATGATGAAACCCGACCTCCAGGCGGGAAGGAACAATGTCTCACCCCATGGCAAATAAATTGTGCGAAATTGGCAAGAGGCTGAAGAGATATTGCTTCTCCAAACAACCTCTAATCGAGACCTTGCGCCTAAGATTTATTATCTATTCCATTTGTCTCTTCATTAGAAAGAATGAATGGAAACTTACACAAGATTCGAAGTCCAGGTTCATACCATCCTTTTGAATTTCTAGGGATTATTATTAGAGTAACACCAATGACCTAAATCAACATTTTTTTAACTGTTTCCAATTATTCTGTTGAAAATAAATGCAATACTTTTGAAGAAGATATAGAAGTTGAGGCCTATGAAACTTTATTTCAAGAGAAATGAAGATATTGCTTATGGTTCAACAACATTGTTCATTCCCCAACAGTCCCGCGTCCCCCCACATCCATGCTTACCCGCTTTATGTTCATTCTTCATTACACAATACACTCATTCTACCATTCTACCATTAACGCTTAGAATTAAAGGTAATATGTTTTCCATTTAAAATACTGTAATTTGTTCGAAACAATGGGAATAAAATAGTGGCAGTATGTTAGCATCCAACGCATGTTGATCAGTCAACCCAGATAGGGAAAATCATATGGCTAGTTTGAAATTTAATTTGCATCACAAATTATATGAAAATGTGATATCCGTAGGAGGAATTCCTTATTAAATTTGAATGCATTGTAAAAAAGAAATATTGTGAAGAAAACACATATTAATATACAATTTCTGAGCAAGCTTCTCTTCTCGTGATGTGCAATAGAAATGATAGCAATAAACAATTCTGTCCTCCCTCTGTATAATAGAAGATGCAGCAAGAAACAATTCTAGGGAAGAGAACATGGAGAAAGAATTGAAATGCTTCGATGAGGATTGAGTGTGACATTCATCATGCGTCCAAATTAACCACGATTGTGTTAATTGAAACGCATGGAAACGCTTCACATCCATAAATTCTTGTTCACTGTTATCCATATAATGAATCCTAGCTAAATATTGAATAGTGGGTAAAGAAATAATGTAAGGTGTGTGGAGTAGTGTGTAAAGGAATGGAATGCACCATCCTTGCACCATGGGTAGAGGAATCGAATGCGCCATCCTTCCACAACGCACACTACCAGAGCCGACATTCCACAACTACACTAC
Organism: Picea engelmannii; assembly: GCA_009831015.1. Classification (NCBI taxonomy): domain Eukaryota; kingdom Viridiplantae; phylum Streptophyta; class Pinopsida; order Pinales; family Pinaceae; genus Picea; species Picea engelmannii. Next base: position 18,113 of record ML784637.1, on the reverse strand, counting down.
TATAAGCATAATCAATTGCTAATTTCATAATTAAATAACTAATCTCATAACCTATCAATATGATGGTCACTATGTAATTTTTTAATTATATTAGGTAAATGTGAAAAAGTAAACATATAAACGTATGTCTTTATAAATGAGAGGAAGTTAATTTCTGAAAATCTGATCCATTGATTAGAAACGACAAGAAGAATATGCCAACATCTTTCATTGTTGACCATAAGATTAAAATTTATGATTACAATGTTGATTAGTCCATCAATTTCCATAAATTTAGAGTATCGTAAGCTTGATTTCTATCTGAAAAAATATCAGTGGTTCTCTCAGGCTGGTGCAGGGGCATGACATTAGGGTGGCATTTCAGTGCCAGTATTCTGTATGAACTCTGATATCACTGTAGAGACATCACAAGGGACACCCAAAAGAGAATAGTGATCCTTTTTTCTTCTCTTGAAAGCGATATCCCTCTTCTCTTTTGTTGCACAACTGGAACTTTCTGCCATTGAAGATAGCAGAAGCCCTTAATACCCTCTTGCCAGGACTCAACAGATTACTTGAAATTCTGGTGCATGTGGAATTGTTGGGGACATTAATTCCCTAATCCTCATAGGGGTTTGACCTCTTGGATATTATAGTGGGGAATTGATTGTGAGAAACCCAAATTTGGAAATCTTCATCATTTCTTTATTCTTTGAAAACTATGGCGACTAGGTTATTGTCCTAACTATTTTTCTTTGAACAATTTGTCTTTACTTTCAAAGGGTTTATATGAAAAAATGTCTTCAAACCTTTACTCTACTACTGGACAAAGTCTCCATGGAGGTGATGGTGCTTACCTAATACAATAAAGAATGAAGCAAAGTATTATCGGGTATTGTTGCATGATATGGATTTTGAATGTTCTTAGGGAGTTCAGTTTTAATCTCCAAATTCGAGCTTTAATCTCCAAATTGAATGAGTTGATATTGACAACATATGATGCAGCGTAAGAGTAGGATACCGATTCATGAGGGCGTGTTCATGAGGGCGTAGGCTAAACCCCAAACAAAAGGGACCTTTGCCGGTAGGCTTTTTCCGGTGTCCGGACTCTCGTCTCCGATAACCTCTGAGCCCCGGTCGGTTACCCGTCCCATCTTGTCGCCCCTTTGTTCATCATCCCATCTTCTCTTCCATCTACCCCATATCATCCATACATCATCAACATCCCACATCCGATTTCCTGCATTCAACTCCCACCATCAATTCGATGCCTATCTCTCATTCAATTCACCTCCTATCTCTCATTGCGTCATGTGCCCGTCTCATTCCTCTTGTTTTACATTTTCAAATCTGAAGGTGAATGTCGGTCCAGTCGAAGGGCAAGTCCATATAACTTGGATTTTTGTAGGGGTATTGATCTCCATCAACAGGTAGGTGCTTCTTCTGTTGCTCTCGCCTCTAATGTTTGTAGATTTTCAGTTGCTTGTACAAAAGTTGTTGATCCATGCAGTAATTTGGACTCAATGTTTGGTTTTGGTTACTATACCATACATGGCATGGTAATCCGATGGCATTCCTATATTATTCTCTATTATAAGTTTTATACCACACTATTACTTTGATTATGATCAATCGATGCTCCACGATAAACCGAAGGGAGTGACGCTAGAAGCTAAATAACTTTAATTGCTCGTTCTTCGTCTCTCCCTTCTCCCCTTCAATATCATTCCTTGTTATGGGCTCGCGGGATATTCTCTTTGATCTTATCAACAAGCCTCACCTTCTGATTTGGATTAGATTGAGCAGTCTCAGTGGCAGTGTATGGATTAGATTGAGCAGTCTCAGTGACAGTGTCTGGCCTCTGGTAAAAATCCCTTCGACTTTATCCACCACCATTGCCTTCTGAGCTGCATTAGGATAACCAGTCTGAGTCTCAATATTAGTCTAGTTTGGATTAGAATGAGCAGTCCGAGCCTCAGTCTAAGTCTGACTTCCAAGAAGCATATATTTGATTTTATCCACCAACGTTTATGCTTGTATCCAATTTTTCGAGTTTGCCTCTTTACCAATACGCCTCAGTCTCAGTCTTACTTCTAGGAAGCATATCTTTAATTTTATCCACCAACGTTTATGCTTGTATCCAATTGTTCGAGTTCACCTCTTTCCCAATACTCCCCCAATATTGTTCGAGATGAATTGGGCCAAATAATTGAGAGTCATGAAAAATAAACTCGATCATGAGTCTTTATTCATACAGAAAAATAAATCCGATCCCGAGTCCTTGTTCATCCAGAATCGTCGTTAACATTCTTAGCGTAGTCGAGTGGCATTGCTACACAGAGCAGGGATTTTGAAAATGTTGTTGTAGTGCAAATTGGATTGTTGTTTGTTGAATTCTACTGTTAGAGAATAAATTAATAGTAACTTGATGCCTATATTTACCTCCATTGCCTTTACATTTAGCTTGACTTGGAAGCAATGCACCAGCCTGATCAGGTCAAATTATAAGAAAGATTGATAGTAACTTAGTGCATATATTTAAGGAAGTTCTTTTGTTGGTATGTAGCATACCTATATTTAATAGTCCTAGACATGTAGGCTAACAATAGTTTCTAAAGTGATGAAATCTTCAATTCCTTACTCGAGAAACTGTTATAGTTATTCATCCATTATTGGGCCTTGTTATAGGGTGTTTGTTGTTATAGTTGTTCATCCATTATCAAGTCATATTATAGAGTGATTGTGGGACATCTCGAGAATCCATAACCTTGAATTTATCAACATTGAAGAGAGGGCTCAACAAATATGCCAAAAAACATTTTTTGTGAGACATTTATATTCCTTTTAATGCTTCACATTCGATATTAAATAAACATACAACACAATTGCATCTTTGTGGCTGGGATGTCGATATTCTGTTTTAAACCTACTTTGATGAATATCTCTAAAACTCCCCCATATGTTGCAAGGAATACTGTATCACTCTCTCTGCTCAAACCTCCATACTGTACTGGCACATACTCTAGCGAAATGTACCTATGGAAGAATAGCCTCTAAATTATGATAGAATGTGACTGTCCAAGCCCTTAGACATATAGAAAATTCAGGATACTACAATGAAACCAACTTTTCTATTGCAATGTAATATCAGTAACAATGTATTACTTGAACAAGGTCTTTGTCACTCTGGCAGGATGGGTGACAACAAAATTGCTTTTGGCTTATTGTGTTACAAACAGATATATCATCGTGAAGAAGGATATATACCACCTTGGTGCATTCACAAATATCTATCCATAAAGATGCATGTTGTTGTTAACAAAGAATTCAACAAGAAGTAGGGGAAGCCATGAGATAAACATAAGTGCAAAAACATTATTCACACTTCCATCAAAATTGCTTCGATTGTAAGCTAAAAGAAAATAATGATGATGATGCAAGTATTTCATGGTCCACTAAGTCCGTCTTTCAAGACATATGAGAACAAATGAAGGAAACTCAATATTGAATGTTGTCTAGAAAAAGAGTTGGGAGGGAATCCAAAATGTCCACTAAGTTGTTGTGTGAAAGGGGTCAACCATTGTTTAATATTCGATGGTCTCTTTGTCTGTTGGTAATGGATCTAGTCTGAAAATATTGTTGAGGTCGTTGGGGAAGGGGGATGCTCCTTTTAGTTCACATAGATATATATTAAAAAATAATGTTGCTATCAATTTGTCTCTTGGCCCCTATCTAGTGGGATAACCATAAATAATGAACTAAACCTCTAGGTGGAATCTAGTCTAGGAGGAGGTTAAAGAGAATAAGAATGGAGCTTGAATCCCTTTTACATGTATAAGGATAGGCATCTCTAGAGGTGCTTGGAGAAAGTGGAGAGGATTTGAGCTCCTCAAAATAAACAATATAATTGCCCAAAAATATTTTAATAGATGGGGCAGTAGAAGATTAAGTGTTCCACTGTCTTGACCTCTCGAAGATGGGACACTTGGAGAATATTGTTCATTTGGGCAATGTCGTGATCTGTCTCAACCTAGAGTCAATATGATCCCACCTAGAAATATCCAAGGGGAATGCGAAGAAAGTGCACCCACTATTTGTTGATGATTGTAGTGTCGTGAGACATTCTCCAGGATGAGACATCCTGTGAGGGAGCCCTGTGTTAGGCATACCCATGTGATGGGGAATTGTTCTCCTCTATGTGAGAATTGAGTTGTTTCCTAGTGGTTGGGTATGCTCATGTGATGGGTGGATGTGGTCCTTGTGGATAAACACACTGGATGTGGTTGTTATGGATGAGCACAGTTGATATGGTCCATGTGGATGAGCACAGTGGATGTGCTCCCTAGAAATGAGCATAGTGGATGTGGTCCCTTGTGGCTGAGCACTAGTGGATGTATGAGATCCCTATATTGTCTGAGAGTAATATTGACCATAACCCTAGTTATGTTGTAAAGGGTACCGGTCGGCTTCACCATATTTGAGATAATTAATATTTGGAAAATATTAATTATTATTATTATTATTATTAAGATAATCCGTTTAGCCTATTGAGCCAATAGACACGTCTTTTGGTCAAGTCACATTTAGTATATATATAGGTGAGTTCCCATTATGAACACACACTTCACTTGTGATATTTTGGTAATTTTAGATCTAGTGTACTACTGAAGTGCACACCTATCTTGGGCGCTAGTTCTTGGTTTTGGTGAGCACTCTTTTGTGTGCATCTAGGGTTTATGGTTTTTGAATCTTCTCTTGTGAATATAGCAAAGGATTGGTTGGGTTTTCTTCCCTTGTTGAGAAGGTTTTCCCATTATACTTCTTGTGTTCTTGTGCATAGAATTCTTCATGTTATCCTTTGTTTACTTCAACACTTGTGTGTGGTGTAGTTGCATTGGTTATGGTTAAAGTACATGTTAATGATAAAATGAAATAAACCTAATGATTGAGCTATAACATTGAGAAAATAAAGACTATTGAGATGTGTATGGGGGTCAGATGACGAGTTTGTCTCTTTCCTCCATGCAATACTCAACATAGAAGGCCATGTTTGGATCTAATGTTCCCTTGGGGTTTGTTTAATTGACCTATTCAAATTGTTTGTAAATGTCAGCTGATGATCCTATTCAACTCCTTCCTCCTAGGTAAGAGGTGGTCAGGTGCATATTTAAGTGTGTGTGTTATATTAGAGAACACCAACATAAAGGGAGTCTTAATTGTCCCATTTCTTACAAAAATAAAAGTTTTGGGGGAACCAAATCCTCTCGAAGTGGGGAGGTATTTTCCAACATGGATCATTCTATATTTTTTTCATCATTTTGGGTACTCTTTGTTGTATAAAATAGAGTTAAGGACATATAAAGTCTAGTTTAGGGTTGATCTTAATTCGGTGTCTTGGGGCCCTAAAACTTTCAAAGTTTGTTTTGGGCATTATGAAAGTATTTGGGGTTAAAACTTCACAATTCTAGTTCACGACCCCTCAATGCTATTCTACTTGTCAGAGATTTCCAAGGGTCCAAATAGCACCTAAATTGGAGTTTGTATGAGGGAGTTGTGACTTTGGAAATTTGAACTATTATTTGACCATTGTAATATCAAGAGGATCTTACATGCAAAAAAGTAATTGAACTTCGATGGTGTTTCCTATTTTTCCACTTAGTATTCTTGCAGACACTTCTTTTGTGTTAAAATATTTGATATGTCACTATACATTTTTATTAACAGGTGGCCACGTGGTTTTTAGGTATCCATTCAAAATGGGTAAACAAAAGAAATGGAAGATTGTAATGGGCCTTGAGGTCCAAGACCCAATAGACAAGTCAACGTTTTCTAGCAAAGATTTAACTTGGACTGAAGTATATAGACGAGTCAGTCCTTTATTTGATCGTGTTGCACGATTCCCTTTAGGTAGAGTTCATGATTTTATTAGAGGGGAGGAAAGTAATCGCGATGCTACTTGTACTTTCTTACTGACAGTAAAAAAACAACAACACAAAGGGATAACGCTCACAAGAAATATGAGCTATAAGTATATCACAGTCACATGGTTCTTGCATTTCTAACGGAGTTTTTATTTTAGTTGGTGCATGCATATTATGACTTGGTATATATATGATCACAAATGGTTATTCATGAATGGATATATATGATTTTGTGATAAGGTGTTGTAATTTTTAGTGCAGTTACTCATGTTCATATGACCTGGAAGATAAAAGAGGAAAGAGTTCAAATACATGCAGGGGCTCATTTGTAAAGAAGAGGGGATGTCAATGTCACATTATTGTGAATGTAAAGAATAAATACCCTGAAATAAAAATACTTACATACAACATATACGAGAATGAATATGAGGAAGGATGGCCTTGTCATGGTTGACATGACAAGTCTAGGGAGGATAGGTCCTTATGTAAACCTAGGCTTTCAAGAGAAACTGTCTCTTTTGTAGAAAATTGTTTTTTTATGGAAGTGCCAATTGATGTTGTATATGAAAAGCGCATTCAACGACATCTTGACATGGATGCGGAAGATCGTGGTAGATATTTTTTCTTAACTAGAAAAGATGTTGCAAATATTTATAACCACTTGATGAAAGGAAAATGTCAACTTGACATGAAAGGTGAAATGAGTGTTAACCTATGGTATCAGAAACAACCAGATGATTTTTTATTTTTTCAGAAGCCTAATGGTCCAAATGTTACTTTTATAATTGGCATTCAAACTTGATGGATGTTGGATTGAATGGTGAAACTATCTCATGATAGTTTAATAGGAATGGATTCAACTTTCAGTACCAATAAATATGGGTTAAGTTGAATTTGAAAGATTGAATGATTGTTTGGGTTGTGACTCATTGTGATTGATAGCTTAAACTTTGACTTTGAGTTTTATTGAACATCACAGTATAAATTGTACACACTTGTGGTCTTTGATGACCAAAAAAGCGAGGTACCAGTTGCATGGGTCATGACATCTCAGAATACATCATTTGATATTGTGACATGGTTGAAGCCACTAATGGATAGGTGTTATCAATTTAGCCCAGAAAGGAAAGTCAATGCATTCATGGTTGATGATGCATTGGCAGAAATCGATGCTTTGAGGTAACTTTCATTTGATTTTTTTGTGACTTGTATTTATCCTGTAACATTATCACATGTAAATGCATTGAATCCTATAGGAAGGCCACATAGTGTTGAGTGATATTGTGTATTTGGCACGTATGGAGGGCATGGAAAAATAATATCTATAGGTTGGCCTCTACTTCAGATCAAGAAAATGTTATGCTCAATAGGTTAAGTTATATTATGAACTCTTGCCCCAATGTTGAATCAATGGTCGAGCATGTGGATAATTTTTTCACTCATTTTGAAAATGAGAAAAAATTCTTGGATTATTTTCATATCACTTGTGTTATGGGTAATAATATTTGTAAGTTCACATACTCCACTTTCTTGTTTGTTTTTTTTTCTCTTCCATAAAGATTCTCTTTGGACTAACTTACTTCTTTCAATTATGGATGTGGGTTAAAGGTTGTCGTAATTTCCGTCATGCAAATCAAGATAAAAATAATTATGTGGAGGCATACCATAGCTTATTGAAGTCCAAATTTATATCTGATCAAAGAAAGAAATGTTCTCGTAGAATGTATTAGTTTCTATATATGTTGTTGATACATGTAGAGCTATATTATAGATTCAAAGACATTTTGAAAGAAGAAGGATATTTGAATAACCACAAGAAGGATAAGTTGTTTGAATCCTCAATGGAGAAAGCTAGAAGAATTCCAGACGATGATTGTTGGCCCCATGAAATCATATCCCATGCATATTGGGTGAGGATTCAAACCATTCATGACAAAAAATACCTTGTGACCTAGTATCGCAAGAATTTTATGGTGTGCGAATGTCCATGGTCTATTCGTGGAAACACCTGCAAGCATACCATAAAGGTGCAGTGGTTGTACTTCCTATCAAAGGGTTTAGAGCCATCATTGGATCAGAATGCAGAGCCTAATATATTTTATGATGAAACACCTAATCCATTCATCGATTTTCTTGAGATAATTATTGAAACATCAATGATTGATGCAAATGTTGACATGACTCCTGTGGCCATTGGAAGTCTTGATCAAGATGATAGGGCACTTCGATTGGCTAGGGATGAATTGTTGGGATACCTATATGTGCTTCGAAATAGTCCTCCCGCTACTTTAATGAACACCCAAGAGATGGTGGACTTGATTAGAAGGATGTTGGATGAGGCCAATAATCGACACATATTGGATTTTAATTTCACACGTGGGTTGAGTGCTTTTGAGTCATCTCTCAAGAGAAACAAGAGTTTCCTCAACCCTACACATAAGAGGAGAATAAGAAAAAGAAATAGAATTTTTGAAATTGACTTAAATGACCATCCCTCTGAATATGAACCATTCCAATTTGAATCTGTCAACAAACGGGGACGTCGTCGATCAAACAATGCATCTCCTATTGTCCTCGGTAAGTTGGATTGAGTGAGAAGATTTATTTGTTTAGGATTTTTTGTGCACACATATTCATTTTTTACTTGTAGTGTTATAATGATTATAGATGTGCAACATTTTGCAGTTGTGGCTTCAACCCGAGAACGTAGACAGATATAATGTCATTCTAGTTCTCCTACTACGCCAGGTGTATTTGATGTAACCAAAGTTTGGATACTATAATGTAATTTATTTGATGCTACGATGGAATTTTACCAAAATTGCATCGTTACATTAGAGATGCAGGAACTTCTCATGTTGATCTTCCTCCTCTGGAACATGTTGGGCCAATTGGAAACTCTCAAGTTGTTAATGTGAAAGGTTTGACATATAGGATGTGTTCATATCTTTGTAATATTGGTTGTCATAATTTTTTTATCAATTTTATTTTTATTACTATATCGGATATTGCTAACCTAATGTAATGATGTTGACTATATATATTCTAGGTAATTGTAGAAGGAAAATACTTTTCGGTGTTGAATTTTGAAGAAAAGGCTTTACAATTGTTTTATTTTGAGGTAAGGTTGCATAGTTTGAAGAAACCTATTCCCTTACTATTTAAATTACATTAGCACCATAGAGTGCTAGTCTTACACCTGTATTCCTTTCTGATATTGATGCCTTAAAAACATGCTTGCAAAGGGCATAACATTGTTTAAACATTAAAATATCAATATTTTTTAATCATCACGTGAGGCATTCTCAAAAGTGCTTTAATAGTTTGTTGAGGGCTCTCTGATTTGAAAAACTTGGTATTTTGAGTCATTTCTTGTTCGGTTAAGGAATTGTATCATTGATGTAAGTTTTCTAGTTCTAAAATCCACCCATGTTGGAATTTATTCACTACCACCCTAAGCAATTTCATTTTTGAAACTATCTTCGGGTGAATGACATTGCCAATAGACTACTTTTTTTTCCACAAAAAAAATTCGTAATTTCATTAATTTGGTACAAAATTACATTTGTAGATATATATTGACTATGAAGAAATAACTAGATATATATTGTCTTTATGGAGTCACTTCCATTACGGAAAGTTTCAACAAAAATAACACTTGTTTCATAAAGACAAAAAAACCCTCCTTTCCCACTTTTCACATATTGAGTCATATTTTCTCACATACCATATACAATAAAAAAAAACATGACTATTATATATCGATTTACAATTATGTGAATACAGGTAAACCCCATTTTATTTCTAAGAGTTCCAAGAAGAGAGGAAGCTCTCTTATAGTAGACCATCCTGAAAAGGTCTGTGGTAATCAAAACTACCCCTTGCTGAATGTTCGATTATGTGCCAACTACCATAATCTAACTGAGAGGCTTCTTTGGAAAGGCTATCACCCTTTTTGTTTCGTTCCCTGTAGATGTGACAGAGAGATATAGAGTCAAAAGTATTGATAATCCTCGGGACTTCCTCAAGTATAGGCATAAGATGAGAAATATGACAAATTTGAATCTCGTTCACCCAATTGATGACTAATAAGGAATCCCCAAAAACCTATAAAGTTTTGCAACCTTTTTCCACAACAAATAAAAGTAATAGTTTTAAAGCCATAATCTCATAGAAATTGTTTGTTCCAGCTCCCAACGCAACCCTGAGTAGAAAAAAATGATCTCAATATAAGTATAAACAACCACCACCCCACAAAGTAAGTGATCTCTTGAAGCCACCCCATCAAAAAAGTCCCAAGGCCGCTCCCTGTCTATCTGTTCCTCCTCAACCCCTCGAGCATTTCCAAGACCCAACCTAACCACTCGTTTTAAGTGTGAAAGGATTCCAAGACAATTGATAGCCACATGGAGTGGCGACTGGAGCTCATCCCGAAAAAGGGAGGAGTTTCGAGCAAGCCAAATCCCCCATGGAGGTATGAAGATAAAATCCTTGATATCCTGCAGAGTCCTCGATGAGAGACAAACCTCCAAGACCTCCTCAAAGGATGCCCCTTGCCAACCACCAATGGAATTATTCAAACTGTTTATTTCCGCTCACACTGAATTGGTAAAACTACATCGTATTAATAGATGATCAATAGTCTCCTCCTTTTCTTTACATAGCGACCACCAACTCAGACCATTGAATTGTCTCTTCTATAGATTTTACCACGTTGGAATTTTGTTCTCCAAAATAGACCAGACCAAAATTTTCCCTTTAGTTGGGCACCTTTGTTTCCAGTTTTTTCTCCACCACCACTTTACGTCTTGTTGCAAAATTTCAGTACTCAATTGCACATAACCAGCTTTTGGGGTGTAAACCCCTCCTGTATCCCCATCCCAAAGAAGTTTGTCATCCTGATCGGACAAACGAATATTTTTTCTCCTAAGAGCACTGTTATACCAGTCCCAAGTAAATACATCGGCCCCTACTAAGCCCAACATTATCACATATTTCCAACCTTGGTGCCAAATATTTGAGGCGAGAGGCTCCCCAACTTGTGGCAGATAGAAGTACCCCCCTCAATCCAAAATTGAGCATAATTCTTCAGGGAGTATGTGCTCTCTAGAACTGCCTGCCCAGGGGTCGCGACCAATCCTAAGAAAGGTTCCAAAACCAACTCTCCAGGCTAATCCATTCCCAACAACTTTAAAATCATTTAGTACATCCTTCTACATAATAGAGATCCCCGTCGCTCATAGTCCTGGGTGCGTGAGCCACTCCAACAAAGATAGTGGAGTAACATATTTTTGGATGACTACTTTGGTCCATAAAAAGTTTCTGGAAATCAGTCTGCATGATAATTTTGCTGCTAATGCTTTAGAAAATAGGAAAATGTTCTTTAATCCCCAACCCCCAAGAGCTTTCAGTTTTGCAATTCTCTCCCAGCGGACCCATGGCATCACCTGATTCTCCTTCTTCCCCCTCCATAGATAAGAGAAAGACACTTTTCTATATTTTTCTAAAATACCATTGGAATCCAAGAGATAGACATCCAATAAACTGGGATTGCCTCCAATACCGACTTGATCAGTACTAATCTCCCAGCCCTAGACAACCATTTATTACTCCAAACCTTCAATCTTTTTTCCAATTTTACTAAAAGCCATAGCGAGTCAGTCTTCCAATAATCATTGGGTTTTAAGTGGAAACCTAGATATTTCAGTCCCTCCTCAATCCCCTGCAACTGGAAAGGGAGAATATTCAAGAAATCTTGAATAACATATGCCTCAACTAGAGAAAAGAGAATACTAGATTTATGTTCATTAACCCGCATACCAGTTGCTCTTTTGAACATGGTGAGACCCTCAATTAAAATGTCATCTTCTCTCTTCGTTCCAGCATAGAAAATTAGGATATCATCAACAAAGAGTAAGTGTGTGATGTACAACCCATTAGAAATTTTTTTACCTGTGAATCTCCCAACAATTTTTTTCCCCCACCAAAAATCGACTGAGCCCTTCTGCTACTAAGAGAAAGGGTAAAGGATACACAGGACAACCTTGATGCAATCCTCTTTCCACTTGGAAAAAAGAAGAGGATGAATAATTGAGGAGTATGGAGAAAGAAACCAAAGTCATACAACCCATCACACAATTGGTAAAATCCAAGCCAAACCCCAGATGAATCAAAAGAATTCTTAAATACAGCCAGTTTACCCGACCAAATGATTTAGATAAGTCAATTTTCACCACAACTCCTTTGAGATTACTCATTTTTATACTGTGAAGGCCTTCTTGAGATACACCAATGTCCTAATCGATCTTCCTTCCTTCCAAAAAACCAGATTGTTCACATGAAATTTATTTAGATAAAATCACCTTCAACCTTCTATCGATTACCTTTGAGATAATCTTGTATAGACGATTGCATAACGAAATAGGCCAAAAATCTTCAAAGGAGGACGGATTATCTATCTTTGGAATGAGCGCTATGAAGGTAGATCTTATAGGATTATGAATGTGACCATTCACCCTTGTTTCCTCAACAACCTTCAGTACATCAAGTCCAATTACATCGAAAAAACCCAAATAAAATTCAATAGGTGATCCATCAGGCCCAGGAATTTTTCCTTTTTGGAAAGAGTGGAGAACTTCCACTAGCTATTTTTCAGTTACAGGTGCCATTAAGGGCTCAACTTCATCCTCCTCTACAAACCGAGGGAATAACTGAGTCACCTGAACAATTTATACAATAGACGAACCCTCCTACACATTAAATAACTCACAGAAATGTTCAGTACCCAACTTGGCCAAGCCTTAAAAAGAAGATACCTCCTCCCCAACCCGATCCCTTAAACTCCAATTAGTATTGGCCATTTTCCTACCTTTGGAAAAGGCTTGAAAAAACTTAGTGTTCTCATCACCACATGAGAGCCATAATGTACAATCCATCATTCTTTGATGGTGCCTTGCAAGGTGATCTGGTTTTTTGTGGTGTTGGTGGTATATTATGCTTTTATGACACTCATTTTATAAGGTTCAAAGAAGGGTTAGTGAATGGTTCCAACTTATAACAACTTTGCGGAATTGTCATCTTTGTTTCTTATGCTTAACTGTGCTGTTAGTACAAATGTATCTCATTTGCAAATCTTTTGTGACTCCTTGCTTTTTATCAACTGGATTATAAATTTGTTTCTTTCTTTATATGATTAAACAAATTGAGACTCATCTAGTTTTTGTTTCTTATTCTTGTTTTTATAGAGAACTTAATATGTAGGATGACTCATTATCAAAAGAGGCTCTGATTTTTTATTCTTTTATTGTTTTTGAGGTGGAAGACAGGGAAGATGAGAATATTCTAGGTGTCTGAAGGCTTATTCATGTACAATTTCCTTGAAATCGAGTTTTTTTCTGGATTATGCAGTTGTTCATGGAGATCTTGAAGTTATTTCCAGCCTAGTTTATGCAACTATTCATGGATACTTTGAAGTCATTTCAAGCCCAAGTTTCAAAATTTCAGTTATGATCTAGCTTATGCAGATGTTCATGGAGGTTTTCAAATCATTTCCAACTCTGATCTAGTTTTATTTTGAGCTGTGACGATCACTTTTTGTGGCTTCTAGCCTTTTTTGGTGTATCTGGGAACATGTTGTACCTTTCCCTTCTATTGTATGTTATTGACAATATAGTATATGCTCCAAGGCATGACTTTCTTAGCTTCTTGAGATGAGTTTTCACTCGGTTAGACTACTTAATGTTGCTATTTTTTATAATATTGGGACAATATGCCCTCAAGGCTAGTAGTTGTCTCTGACTTAGTGATTTTTAGTATTCTGAAATGTTTTCATGCCTTGGGAAGGGTAATTTTTGTGTGTTCTTAGCACTTACAAAATATACTTTCCTTTTCATGATGAAATAGAAATTGTGAGTTTTACCTTAGGTAAAAAATCAAGAGGTGGGTGAAATATTGAAGTATTCTTCTATAGCTCGCATCTCTTACTTTGAATTTTTCAAGATGGAAATTGTAGTGTACATCAATAGAATTTTTTGCAAAGAGTTGTTTTTTCATTCGATAATGTTGAATTGTTTCAAAGCTTAAAGTTTCTAAATCAAATTAGTGTAATTTCCAGCAATTTATTTGTGCATTGTGGGCACCATTTTTTTTGAAGAATCCAATGCCCAATGCAAGACAGAAATCCTCATACATATTATTGATTAAAAAGTGACGTGTATTGAGAAAATAAATTATGAAATTTGTACATTTATTGAAAAATGAATAATCTTTGTAGATATGAGTTATATGAAAAATGAATAAATGCCCTTGAATTATATGTTTCAGATTTCTCTACCATGTATCATAATCATCCACTTGCCAGTCAAGTATGTCGTTCCAGAAAATACACCTCCCCACAACTTTGCATTTCTTTCCACAAAGTGATCCAATCCAATGACCACAGAGGCATGGATTTCCTAAAATGATGATGCAATAATCAATCGTGTCAGATAAAATGCACAAACTCGCTAAAATCCAAAAGGAATACTGAATTTGATCCAAAAATAAATGTTTTGATTATCACCTTTCTAAGGTAAATCTTGTAAAGTTCTTTATGACAGGAAAATTCCCAGATAAATTGTTGTAGGAGAGATTTATGTGAAACAAATGAACCATTTCCAGTATCAATCATTAGAAGGAGCATAAATATGCAGATTACTTCCTTTGGAATTTCACAATGAAATGAACCTAAAATAAGGGGTGTGATTCAGACGAATTCTTACAGTGTAGTAAGGATGAAATAGTTGGTCAACTGGTATGGCACCTCCCCTGGTAAACTATTATTATTCATTATCCTGTATATGATCCATCTCCAGAGTTATTTTCAGGATAATTGTGAACCTATCAAATAAATTGTATATTATGGATCATTCCAAGGAACTTACAGCGAGACCAAATTCTGTAGTTGTCCAAGTTCTTGAGGAATAAGACCTGATATTCGGTTAGTAGAGAGGTATCTGCATTGAAAAGATATCACACTATGTTAATGTTTTGTTCAAGTGGCCATGGGTACACTAAATAGTGATGTGGATGGAACACGACTATAACACACCTTTGCAAGCTACACAAGTCAAGTACAAAGGACTTACATATCCTTGATGCTTCTCAAGTTTCCAAATTCTGCTGGGGAAAACCACTCAGTTTATTTCCACTCAAGTTCCTTGAATTCACAATCCAATAGAGATCACAAGGATTAATATAACACTCACGCATAAATACTTGGTTTGTTCTAAAAAAACACTCTACAGACAAAAGCTTACAATTTTAAAAAATGTTCCAAATCCCCAATAGATCCTGGAATAGGTCCAGAAATATCATTTTTGGAGAGGTCCCTAAACATTCACATCAGATCACAGATCAATCAAAATGTATATTCTACCTTTAAAAGTGTATATCTTGACTTAGACACCCATTGAATGTTGGAGTGACAAATGCATAATGTTCATCACCTTGCAATTGCATCTTCCAGTTGACTCTTTCTAACAAGGCGGGGGTCTGCCCACATTTGGACTTGCATCTCATTGTATACACCCATTGAACACTACAATGATGAGTACATAATGCTCGCCATGCAATTGCATCATCCACTGGACTCATTTTAAGAAGGCAGGGGACCTGCTCACAATGTCACTTGGATCACTTCCATTGTATGAACTGCAATTGGGAAAGCAATACACACACCTCACAACACTGTATTCAATGCTGTATATCTCAATATATGGTGTATATCTCAATGTATACACCCTCTCCCTTTCATACTAAATGGTAGACAGGCCTCTTGGTTGTGATTAATGCAAAAACATTTTTCATTTATTGGGCATCTTGCACAGTTTTCAAGTACAATAGAGAGAGACGGAGAAATATTGAAAAGTTCAATTAAACTTGGCCTTCCAATATATTGAAAAAATATATACAGTGACCAATCCTACTTGAGTAGTCTTCTATCTGCTCTATACACAGAAAAGTTACCTTTAAAGAAACAACATCCCCTTTATACCAAAAGATAGCAAGAAACTTTAGCAACACCTATCTCCTTCATACTAAATGGTAGACAGGCCTCTTGGCTCAGAATAATGCAAAACAATTTTCATTTATTGGGCATCCTGAACAGATTGCAGAGATTTCAAGTACAATAGAGAGAGACGGAGAAATATTTAAAAATTCAATTTAACTTGGCCTTCCAATATATTGAAAAAATATATACAGTGACCAATCCTACTTGAGTAGTCTTCTATCTGCCCTGTCTTTGTCTCTCTATACATCATGCCATATAAGTGTTCAATTGCACCAAACGAACCCATAGCACCCACCAATTTTGATAATGTTGCCGGCAAGAGAAATCAAACAGAATGAGAATGTATTTCCAAATTGTTTACAACTAGTCACCGATGTGGAATACGTATAAAAATCTCGAATTGCAAATGAACTTCGTTGAGATGCTCTTCCTTGGAGGATATCTCTGCTGAGTATCTCTTTTATCATCATCAGGGCTAAACAGCAACAAGAATAGGGAAAAATTGGCCTCCAGAGGCAGAAAGATATAAAGAGAACGAAATGAGGCCGCAAAGAATCAAAGAAAAAGCTGGGAAATACTCTTGTTATATGAATCAAATCCATTTTATTCTGTTGTTTATAGGTGTTTCAGAACTGAATGTGTGAATGATATGGTAATGGCTGTAGATAAAGACTACATCTTTCTATCTAGAGGTTGTAATAATGCTTCACTGAATTCTCCAGGCCTTGTTGGCTTGGGCAAATAATCTCCTTAACTTTGAAACCATTCTTATAAATCTTGAATGTGGGTACAATTTTAAAAGATGTTCCAAATCCCCAACAGATCTTGGAATAGGTCCAGAAATATCATTTGGAGAGGTCCCTAAAAATTCACATCAGATCACAGATCAATCAAAATGTGTATTCTACCTTTAGAGAAAGTATGTTTCTGAATGAAATTTTAACAGGAGCCTTGGAATCTTAATCGAGACACCAAAAAAACAAGTATTCACAGTGTGTCTAGATTTACAATATATCCCAGCTCTACAGGAATTTCTCCCTTGATGTTGTTGGAAGACAGATTTCTGTAAAAGCCACCACAAAAACTGTTAATCACTCTGAATTTGATTCTAATGCAATTAACGGTTAATTATGTCATAGTTTAATCACATTGGTTGTGGCCTACAAACACTTACAAATAAGTCAGGCTGTCAAGTTTACGAAATTCCAGAGGAATAGTTCCATTGAAACGGTTGTCATGCACATTGCTATACAACGACGCACAAGAGAAGACATGACCTCAATATTGTTAGACAGATGCTAAGAATATTTAGCACAATTCTCCACTAGATTTGAAGACTATAATACTTACAAGTAATTAAGAGCAACGCATGAACTAATGTTCTCTTGGATCCGACCTTCAAGTTGATTTCTGGAGGTTCAATTTATGGAGGTTCAAGCTCACAAAATTCCAATGGTAGGAGAACGAACTATGAGTGTTTAAGAGTGAAAAATTAATCTCGATGCATTGATTGTGTATTTTTAAAACAACCATAAGAGAGTCAATATGCAATTTCAAGTGCTCTGAAAATTTGCTTCAAAATCATTCCAGTGGATGCATTGTGAAATGTATAAACATTTTTGCCAACATATAAAGTATTTGAAACCCGAATCTGTTTTAAGGACAACAAAACTTAGAAATCAAGATTGTGTCATATTAGCCCATGAACATGTTAAAGAAATTTGGAAAATTGAAAGAGTTCCAATGTTGTTATGTGACCTTGGATCTGTAGTGTTGATATGATTCCCAGAAAAGCCAAATTCCAATACCTTTAAAGTGCATATGGGTATTATTTCAGATCTGCACCATAATTATAGCAACAACACCATAAAATGCCCAGAATCACTTTATAGGCTATACCATAAAGGGGAAACGCAGAATTATAACTCCCACATTTAGTCAATTATTCCAACAACAAAGATTGTGCACTTAACCCAGAAAATATTCCAACAAGTTGATCAATTAAAGGTGCTTAAAGTAAAGGGTGGATATGTGTGCCAGAAAATTCATTCAGCATTCAAATGAAGATTTTTGGAAGATAAAAAGTGAACCAATATTGTGAACCTTTGAGTTAGATTTGGTGCACTAATTAATGTATTGATGCACTATCTTAAAATTAGCAT
>ML784636.1:396767-418269 GCA_009831015.1 Picea engelmannii | reverse complement strand
TGATATTTCTTTATTTAGTCTTTGATTCTTAACACACTTATACAAAATAAACTATCACTTTATTAAAAATTAAATATTATATTCAAGAAATGGATATTAGTATTGGTATTTGTCTGGTTGAAGAAATTTTTTATATTAACATCAACTTGGAGAATCAATTATTAATTTCCAAGTCGAGTATAAATAAAAAAAAAAAAAAAATTCTAATCCAAAATTAAATAATCTACCATTAAGAATCAATGACTATATTTTTGTATCCCAATTCAACATTACATATATATTTTTACAAAACATTGACATAATTCTAGGTTCAACTTGGTTGGAAGCATTTCCTACTTTCATCAAGAAATTTGTTTTGACGTTCTCCTATAATAAGAAGTAGATAACGTTGTAGGATGTTAAAATGAATTCATTCTCAAAATATCTAACATCTGAAAACCTAAAATATGTATTAGAAGTGATCCTCTAAGAAAAAAAATATTCATTAAAAAAGATATAGGATCACAAAGAAAAAATTAACATGATTGTAGTTGATAAAGGATAAGAAATGTATCACCTAAAAGATCATAGTCTAAAACTATTCACACAAATCAAGAAGTCAAAGGATAAGAATAAATGTGATCATAAGTTAAAACAAGATAATAAAGATCTCGAGAAGAAATTCAATAAGAACCTATCTGAAAAATATAAGGAAAATTCTTGCTTAAGGAACCTTTATCACAGGTTTCTTTAATAAATCAAAAGGTTAAAAGATGAGAAGCCAAAGAATCAATATCTTAAAAATAAAATAGACAAGTCAAGAAATGATGAATAAGTTTCATGATTAAGGGATCATAATCAAGGCTTACTTACACAAATTAAGAAACTAGAGAATAATAAAGGGTCACTATATGAAAATTTAGAACAACTTACCAATATGGAAGCATTGATCAATAAAGAAAGAATGAATGATCCAATTCAACTAGAAGAGTTGCTAGAGGTTGAAAACCAATGCATGAAGAAAGAAACCAATATAGTTCCGATCGATATCATAAATTAACATGACACTTATGTTGGAATGTTATCAATTAATAAATCACTAGAGGGGACAAACAATGAATGTTCCATGACTAAAAATCAAGACACAAAAATAAAAGGATGCATTATCATCATATAAATCACAGGATTCATCATGATCACCAAATAAACAAATATGAACAACCAACTGGCGATATTAGTATTTTGAAAGGAATCTCATTTGTGGAATGTTATCATTCCCAAAAGAACAGAAGTCATCACCACACTTCTCTATGTATGATATAATTATGGAGTTTTGGTCCTTTCACGACTTGACAATTCTGCTCAATTCTTTGTAACTCGTATCATCTCATATCTTCAACCATCATATCTTCAAAAGTAGATAAGGATTACAAGACATTAAAAGGAAATAATTTTTTTTATAACATTCTTTGAGGACAAAGCATCTTGAAGGGATAGGCAATGTAATGAGCATAAATATATAAATAAATATCAAATAATAATAACAATAATAGCAATAATAATAATAATAATGATGATAATAAATTAAGTGACATATCCTAACTAACGTACATGACCTAATCAAGGGACATGACCTATCAATCATTTGACTAGTAAATGTGTATACGTACATTGTCACATGGAATTGCATCAATCAGTTCTAACAATACCAATCAATCATCTACCTTATTCATTATTAAGTATATTATTTATCCTACATTGATTTTAGCCTACAATCTTTCTTATATTGGATATTCGTTAGTAAATGAACTTATTTCATTGCAATTGCATAGATATTTTTAGTGTTTCTTAACAAAAAAAAATAGAAACATATTAGTTTTTAGTAGTGTATTTATAGAAGAATATAACAAAGAAAGAAATAAAGTGAAATATTCAAGAGAAATAAACAAGAGAAAATGTGCAAATTTCTTTTTAATTTCTTAAAAGTAAGCAATGCAAACATCTTTATCATTTGAGACAAAGAATGAGGTTTTTGTATGTAACAAAGGATAAGGGTATATTTCCACTATAGATATGGAGTTGAAAGGGATAAGGTTGGAGGATTTGGGTATGGTAGTCATGAAAATAGAAATCTCAATCAATAATGACATAAAATAATAATTATTATTATGCAATCCTTTAAACAACATGAACAACTAGGAAATCTATTACCATAAGATACAACCACCACTTCCAACATCAAAAGAAAATACTATTTTCATAGGCACATTTTCACAAATGTATTAGAGATTTCAAAAGAACCTCAAAACTATTATTCATACTAAAATATGCAGTTTCAAATATGCATTCAATCATTGTTTTTTCAACCTAATCTTATTCAATGCATAGCCAACAAGATTCTCATATATGTTTATGTTAGAAGCAATCTTGGCTAGGTAAAATGTTAAAGGAGGGAAAAATTAGGCTGTGGTAGTCAAGCCAATATAAATCTCAACTAAGAATAAGATAATGTTATTCAATGCATTGGAAACTGGATTCTCATCCATACTTGGGTTACAAACAACTTCATCTAGGTCAAATGCTGAATGAGGTAAGAATTGCATTATTATAGTCAAGTGAATAGAAATATTGGCAAAAAATGACATGACATAAAAAGTAATTCTTGCACAAGCTTTTCAACAACACAAAACCTAGAAATTTTATGACCCAAAGATACAATGGCTATTTCCAAAATCAAGTGACAACATTGTTTCCATAGGTGCATATTCACAAATATATCACACTAAAGTAAAATAAGACTCAATGTTGAGTAGACCACTAAATGAGGCATGCTTGTAATTATTTGTTTACAATACAAAACTTTCTAATATTGGTAGAAACACATTTCATCGATGATATAAGTAAAAGTGACATAAACAAGCTTGGTTGGGTTAGATGTTGAAGAAGGGTGGGATTGGGATATGGAAGTCAAGCCAATAGAAATCTCAACCAATAAAAAAATAATCAGGGATGATTTTAGGGGATAAATTTCGCTCATGAGTTAATTTTCCATGGTTTTTCCAAAAATGAGATTCTGTATTTTAAAAATGATTCACCCAAATTCTATAGGATATAATTATTTTACCTTAAAAATCGCCAAAATTTTATAAAAACTATATAAAATTCTTAGAAATTTGAATATTTTTACAAAAATATCACCAAACATTTATAGTTGACATATGAAGGATTAGTAAGATTCGCCAAGGTTTCTACATTTTAAAATAAATTTCCATCCTTCAAATCATCCCTGAAAATAATGTTATTGAATGCATCACCAACCAATTTCTCATACATGCTTGGATTAGAAACAATATTGACTAGGTCAAACATAGAAGGAGGCGTTATGCTATTTAGACACTTAGGAGCTAGATAAGATCAACTTGGTCTAATGTGTATTTAGTTAAAATTGTGTTTCTTTAGTATGAATTAGTATGCATTTTTAGTTCGGTAATTTGATGGTCATGATATGTTGTGGACATAAAGTGATCTGACTATTCATATTCTCCTAGATCTTAATGACTACATTGATCTTTGGCTTAACACTTGATTGGTCCATGATCTCTATTTAAAGAGCATGGAGGGTCATTTTTCGATGATCGATTGTGAGAAAATATCTTGTAAATCTCTCTGTAATATTTTTCTTTTGCATTAATAAATTGATCTAAGTGGCCATGTTGGATAGGGCCATGAATGTTTCCACATAGGGGTTTTACCATGTAAAACCATTGGTGTGTTCATATTTTATTTGGTTGTGTGATTGGTTACTGAAAGTGTTCATCCTATGTTGGAATACCAATGTTGTTGAACATGGTATTAGAGCACATTTGAAGACCCACTCGCATTGTAGATCGAGATCGTGAAGCCATGTTACTACATCTCTAGTTTCTTTCATTTCCGTACATTTCTAGGCTGAGAGGATTGTTCCATTACATCCAGATAACTTGTTTCATATAGGAAAGAATTTCATTTCACTCGATCCGCCCCACCCAATATACAACCAATTCGGTTAGATCCATAGGCATAAATCCTGAATACACCATTTTTAAATTTTTGTTGAGATAATATTTTGGTTTTATGTTTTTTTATTTCTAGGTTGCTACTCTTTTCAATTTTCATATGCTCCTTTCCTCGTACTCTATGCAATATTGAAAAATAAGAAACATAGGGGAATTTTTTTTTTGTCTGCATATGCTCTTTGTTGTGCACTTTATGTAATCTCGGTAAATCATAAACATAGGGAGAACTTGCATTTTCCAGGTAAGATAACCAAAATCCAACCCTTGTTGATGTTGAGAAGTGATATTTTTTTACTGTTTGAAAGGAGATTTTTTATGATCATTCTCTCCAAGTCCATATTCCATAACAACAACAAAAACACCCCTAATCCTCCTTAACAATATAATGTGTTTTTCACTAGCTCACTTGGTTAAAAGTTTCTTTATTAAGTAAGAGGTCTTGAGTTCAAGTCTCATGCATGCATTGTAAAATGTATTTCACTTCAATTATAAAAGTGAATCACTATAAGTATCTTTAATATTTTATTTTAATTATTTATTTTTCATGAAACTCTCATTTAAAGTAACTTCATTATAAAAGTGATCCTCTCTTATTCTATAAAAGTGGGTCACTTCATAAGGAACTTATTTGTAAAAGTTAGGTTATTAGAAGGAGGGATATCACCATGTGGAATAACTTCTACTTTCCACGTGGCTATTTGGTTACCACTTATGTCATTTTTCAAAAGGGCACAACTTTCACATCCAAAGTCCATTTTCATTGCCATTTTTTTTAAGCAACCTATCTTTTCGAGAGCTTTCCATTCAGAGTATCAGTTTCAATTTTTAAATCTATATTCTTTGCATATTTAATATGTATTCTCCCATTGATCTTTTTCTTACAAGTACCAACTACTTCTCATGCAAATATCATATGGAATATGTATTAAGAAGTAAATGATTATACTGGATTACCTTGGAAAAAGACAAAGAACCCACTAATGATTAAAAGAAATTCAAATGGGATAGGAAGAATGACGGAACATGTGGACTGATCAAAATTTACATCTCTCATGATTTAAGGTTTCACCTTCAAGGAATTGATGACCTTGATGAATCTCGGGAAAAGTTTGAATCTTTGTTTGGAAAACACAATAATATTCGAACCCACTAGATAGAAAATCAGATAACGACTTTAAGTCCAAATTATTTTCCTTGCATTGAAGAATATTTGTATAAGTTCAAAACACTTATAATTTTATGTAAAGCGTGTAAAATAGATTTGGATGATGAGTGTTGCATATATATTAATCTTGCTAAGCTTATTAGTTCATATTTAGTATTTGTATATAATTTCTATCCCACTAGATAAGCTCTAGGGACTTCTTCTAAAAAACCCACTCTTGAGTCCTTTTGTGATGCTTTGATTAGAGAGCAAGATAAGATTATGAAACTTGGAGTGATAAACACTGCAGGTACCTCCAAAAAATTATTAGTAGTCTATAAAAAAGGTAAATACAAGAATCATAAGAAGAAACATCCTTGCCATGACAACAAGAAAACAAGGGTCCCAAACCCTCTCTGCCACCTCTACTCTTAATGGTGACAAAGGAGCATAATCTAAAAATAAGAAGACCAAAAAAATTTGAAACATATGTGGGAAATATGGTCATGTGGAGTCCAAATGTTTTAAGAAGATGGAAACCTTAGAAGTAGCGATGAAGAAGAAAAACATCAATATTGATTCTTCTTCTTCTTCTTTTCATGGACATGGACTTTCTGCTTCTAGTTTCTCCTTTAATGCAACATCTTCTTCTTCTTCTAATGACTGTCTTATTGATTCTGGAGAATCTCATCATATAGATAAGGATAAAGCCATATTTTGTTCTCTAAATGGATGGAGCGCCAAGAAAATATTTGTTGGTGATGATAGATCTCTTAGTGTTGTAAGGTATGGATCAATTCATGTAGATAATGGTCATTTGAATAATGTATTATTTATTCCATGTATTTCTTGTATCATTCTATTAGTATAACATATTATACATTTAGGTGAAGGTAAAAACATACAATTTTCCCCTCACCAATTTGTAATTAAGGATTTAAAATATCCCAAGCATGTCCTCGCAATTGGAATTGTTGATGATATTACCAGGTTTTACAAGTTTGAGAAATTTGGGTCATCATATTTTCCATCAGTTTTTGTTACTCATAGTGATGACTTGAGAAAACATCATCAGGATAGTTTTGACAAATGTGCCTCTTGGCACACCACAACCCCTTTGTAGATTGTTCACAGTGACTTGTGTGGTCCACTTTCTTCTCCTTCTTTTCCTGGATGCAAGTATTTATGAAATTTCATTGATGAATTTTCCAAATGCACTTGGGTTTACTTCTTAAAACTTAAGAGTGAAGTGTTTGACAAGTTTTTTTCCTACAAGGTCATTTTAGAAAAACAATTTGGACGTCAAATTCAAAGGTTAAGAAAAAATAATGGAAACAAATATGTGAATTTGTTTTTACAAGTTACGACATTGCATAGGGAATTCAAATGCAACACAATATTCCATATACACCACAACCCAATGGTGTTGCTGAGAGAACCAACCACACATTAAAATAAATGGCTAATTGTATGATCCAATCTAAGGGATTAAGTATAAAGTGTTGGGTGGAAGCCATTAACTGTGAAAATTACACAATAAATCGCATTCCCACAAAGGCTCTTAAAAATATAACACTGGAAGAAGCATGGAATAAAATTAATCCAATTGTAAGCCACCTATGTGTATTTGGTTGTGTAGAATGGGCTCACATTGTTGATGAGAAAATGAAAGCTTTATAGCCTAAAACTGAGAAGTGTATTTTTTTTTGTTATCGTGAATATGTCAAAGGTTACATACTTATTCAACCTTATTCAAATGAAAGAAGTATTCAAAGAGATGTTAAATTTGATGAAAATATCTTGACTTGCCAGCCTAATTCGAAATTTTTTCCTTCTTCGACCTACGACCCATCTTCGACATTTGTGACATATTTTGTTTCTACTCTGGTTTAGTATTCTTCATATGATGACAATGAGGATGAAAATACACCTCCTCCTGCTCACCTTACTCCAAATGATTCAATTGAACATCAACCTGCAATAACACCATCGCTTCCTACATGGGTCCGTTCAACATGAAAAACAACTGGTAATATTTCCTTTGATCCATCATATCAACGTCATAAACATTGACAGTTCCAACGAGCCTCTTCTCTTTTGGATCAAGTTTCAAACTCTCATGATCCAAAGACATTTTCATAAGCTTCAGGTCATCCAGTTTGGGATACAAAAATGAATGAATAATATCATTCTTTAGTGGAAAATGATACTTGGGATCTTGTATCTATTCCAAAAGGAAGAAAAATTGTCAAATGTAAATGTGTTTATATAACTAAGTATGCATCAGATGGAAGTGTTGAAATACAAAATATCAGTTAGTTTCCAAAGGATTCTCCCAAGTTGAAGGAATTGGCTATACTGAAACCTTTTTCCCTATAGCCTTAATGAATTCCATTCACCTTGTTCTATCCCTTACAACCTCACATAAATGGGAGGTCCATCGTATGGATGTCAAATACATCTTCTTGAATGGGTATTTACAAGAAGAAATATACATGGAACAACCTCTCGGCAATGTATAGAATTACTCTAGCCTTATTTTCCACCTTAAGTAATATCTTTATGGTCTTAATAAATCTCCTTGAGCTTGGTATTCCAAAATGGATAGATTTCTTCTTGATACCATCCTTTCTAGATGTCATACTGACCCTAATGTATATACCAAGAAAGTGGGAAGCCATGTCATAATATTTTTTCTTTATGTTGATGACCTTATCCTCACTGGTAGTGATCCAAAAATTTTAAACCATGTGAAAACCATCCTTAAGAAGAAATTTGAAATGATCGACTTAAGTTGTTTGCATTATTTCCTTGGCCTCCAAGTTTTGCAAGCCAAGGATGGATTTTTTCTTTCCCGGTCTAAGTATGCTAGTGAACTTCTTCATTGATTTCACATGGAATATTCAAAACCAACCCACTCTCCCTTCTAGTCTGGAGTCAAACTTGTTTCCACCTGTACTTCTTCCAAAGTTGATTCCACCTTGTACTATGAGTTAGTTGGTAGCCTCTTGTACTTGACTCATACCTATCCTAATATTTTGTTTGTTTTTTGTATTGTTTCCCAGTATATGCAAACACCACATGAAAGCCATTGGAAAATATCTAAAAGGATACTTCGATATGTCTAGGGTACAATTTAGTTTGGGATACATTACATCTCGGGGAGGAATCTTTTATTAGTTGGTTTCACTTACTTAAATTGGGTTGAAGACCTTGATGATCGGAATTCTATTGCAGGTTATGTTTTCAACCTTGGTTCAATACCTATCACTTGGTACTATAAGAAACAACAAGCTATTTCTCTTTCTTCAACAAAAGTAGAGTACCAAGCAACGATTGATACAAGTCTAAAATCCTTGTGGCTTCGACAGATCCTTTCAAAGTTTGGATTCTAGAAGAAACATCTGAAAAACCTTTGGTGTGACAATCAGAGTGCCATCAAGATCGCCAAATACCCAATTCAATATCAATGTAGTAAACACATCAAGCTACACATGCACTTCATCCAAAAGCTCATTCATGATAGAGTTATTGAAGTGCTTTTTTTCCCTACAAAAGATCAAGTTGCAGACATTTTCACAAAGTCTCATATAGAAGCAATGTTTTCCAAACTTTGATATATGTTAGGAGTTCAAGAAGTTGTCATTAAGGGGGGATATGCTCTAATTCCTCCTTCCTTCTCCTATGTGTCACCTTTGAAAATCTTTCAATCCTATCCCAATTTTTTTCTTAAGAGGGGATTTTAGGATATTTAGACACTTAGGAGTTAGTTAATATCAACTTGGTCTAATGTGTCATTAGTTAAAAGTTTGTATCTTCAGTATGCATTTGTACTTAGGTAATATGACGATCACAATATGTTTTTGAAATAGAGTGATCTGATAGTTCATATTCTCCTTGATCTTAATAGCTACATTGATCCATGGCTTAACACCCAATTGGTCCACAATCTCTATTTAAAGAGCATGGAGGGTCATTTGTTGATGATCGTTTGTGATAAACTAATAAATATCTTTGTAATATTTTTATTTTTCATTAATAAATTTCTCCAAGTGGCCACATTAGTTGGGGTCATGGACATTTCCCCATATGTGTTTGACCATGTATAAGCATCGGTGTGTTGATCTTTGATCTGGTTGTGTGTGGTTACTCAAGGTGTTCATCCTCTATTGGACTACTTGTGTTGTCAAATAGGAGGGAAGGATTGGGACATGGAATTCAATCCAATAGAAGTATTAATTGACAATGACATGATATACAACTAATTATTTCATAAACCTATAAAAACATAGACAACTAAGAATTCTATGACCATAAGGTACAATCATTACTTCCAAAATCAAATGACAACATTGCTTTGATACGAGGATTTTTACAAATGTATCATAGATTTGAAGACAATCTCACAAGCTATTTTTTAGTCTAATATATGCATGTCAACCATTCTTTTTGCAACCTAGTTACTTACAAGAGGTTTTAATAATTATATTTACGCCGAAATGCGTACACCTATTGACAATGGTCACATTTAATAGGTTTTTAGTGCTTAATCAGTTTTGTATGGACAAGATTAAATATTTATGGAATATTCTTAGCAGTCCCAATAAATCAATGGTTGTGATTTCAACCACTAACTTCCTCACTATTATAAAGACATCAGTTTACATGTTTATTTTTTTACTTTTACTTAATCATATTTAAAATTTACTATGGTGGCTAGCTGATTTCCACATATGAGTGATTAGGGTTTCATTTTCTAGGCCAACCTTAACCTTTGGCCTTCACCAGCCACGTTCTGGACACACTGCCTCCTTCTAGCCAACTCCTTCTGACTCCTTCTGTCCACCTCTGGGTCGTTTCTCTTTCCCGATGGTTCATGTTTTGAAAGTCATCTTCTTGCAAGCCGTCCTTTCGGTGTTTACCAGCCACGAATTTGTGGCTGTGCTAGTCTAATACACAATCATAATTTTTTGTTGATTACACATACAACTAGAAACATTGAAAGTAATGGCAATGATGTAATTTTTTGTTCATAACACAAATGGTTAGAAAAAAATAAATTAATGGAATCCACTACTAATTCGAATCAATAAAATTTGACTCTCTAACCCAATGATCGTATGCATGATTAGATAATATAGGGAAACTAAAAAGCTAAATTTCATTTATTCTTTGATAACAAAATAATGCCCAATAACAAAGTTTTAATTGAAGTGTTTAAAAGAAATAATTCATATACAACTATTGTGTTGAAACAATACTTTGAAGGATAATATATGATTTGTCAAAATTATCAAAAAGTAGGACTAGTATCTTTTTAAAAAGATACAAAATTTTGCAGAGCATAAATTTTTCTAGTGTTGATAAATAAACAACCATAGCAAACAGGGTTTTCTATTTTTTTAGTGCCTATAGAAATTGAGTGATGTAACAACCTTCTTTGTCTAATCATCAATGAACGAGCAAACAAGGAATTATAGATATTGAGTGATGTAACAACCTTCTTTGTCTAATCATCAATGAGCGAGCAAACAAGGAATTAAAAATTATTAGGATACTCATAATAGACTTTACAATTTTCCACATTTTTTTTATATCCGTAATCTTTGAATATTTTTCATATAACACTACCCTAAAATAGAAATTTAAATCAACAAGAACTTACTAACGCAACACACAAACCCTAAGAAAAAATGTCTAGTAACACGGATAAAAGTAAAATCAGTATCTCCCTCAACCATCTAATTACTTCACTTAGGGGTGTGCAACTTGCGTCATTTCTTATTTATTCTCGATGAAAAATCACATTATATTCCACTGAATGTATACTAGCAAAACCACAAATTCATGGTTGGTGAACGCCAAAAGGACAACTTGCAAAACCTGAACCGTCGGGAAAGAGAAACAACCCAGAGGTGGATGGAAGGAATCGAAAGGAGTTGGCTGGAAGGAGGCAGTGTGTCCAGAACGTGGCTGGTGAAGGCCAAAGGTTTAGGTTGGCATAGAAAATGAAACCCTAATCACTCATAAGTGGCAATTAGCTAGCCACCATAGTAAATTTTAAATATGATTAAGTAAAAGTAAAAAAATAAACATGTAAACTGATGTCTTTATAATAGTGAGGAAGTTAGTGGTTGAAATCACAACCATTGATTTATTGGGACTACTAAGAATATTACATCAATATTTAATCTTGTCCATACAAAACTGATTAAACACTAAAAACCTATTAAATGTGCCCATGGTCAATAGGTGTACGCCTTTCGGCGTAAATATAATTCTTATTATAAAAATCATTAAATAATTCCTAAATATAAAATAATTATTATAATTCATAAATATTAATAAATAATATATAAATCATTATTAGACATCATTAAATATAAATCAACAATTCCATTTATATATATTTTCCATTATTGATCATAATATATGCCTATGGATATAATGATTAATATATAAAAAGATCTTGTAACTACCATCATTTACGTAGAAATAAGTAAGCAAAATCAAGGATTTAAACTTTTAGTTGATATCCAAAGGTGGATTATAAGTACGCATCTATTTTTATTTTTACCCTGAACAAAACAATGAATCTTAAACAAACAAAAATACAATATTGAAAACCATCAAATCCTCAACAACTTACAAGCTTGTTCCATTGAAACTTAAAATAAGTAGATATTTTCTTTTCACCTTGCTAAACTGTTTTCTTTGTAATCTGCTAAATTGTTTGTTTGAACTATGAAGGTTTCAATGGTTTCTTTCTTCTTTACCCACTCTAGACATTTCCAAGAATTTTATCACTAGTCTGTATAATAATAATATCTCAAACAAAATAGTCGAAATTCGGTATCGCATCAGTCTCGTAGACATATTGGACTTCACTTGCCATGGAGATTAGTGTATTTAAGAATTTCAGTCATGATCAATACGATGGGAAAGAACTGTAGAGGCATTACCGATGGTTTAAGACGATTATTAGGGTTAGGGTTTTAACTAAGAATCAATTGAATTATTAAGATTAAGTTTATCACATATATTGATTCAACAACCCTAACTAACCCAAATAGAAAATTACTGATCCAGATTTATGAGCGGAGTAAAATGAATAACAGATTGAATACTATAACACAAATATACAAAGAACAACAGTGGATATCCAATGAACAATGACTTCTATTGAATAAATAAAATAGGCTGAAATTGTAAAACTGCAGAATTGAAACAACTTGCTCGAATGGTGGTAGCTGTCTCCGAGAAGAGATGTGGCTTCTATGTGCATCCGTCTAAGAAGAATGATTACAATGAGGCTCAAGAGGCATTTTTAACATTACTCATGAATGCCAAAACCCTAGACATCCAAAATCCTAACCCTAGGAGATGAAACACCAAAAGTTATGCGGGCCCCGATGGGTAAGTTGGTACCTCAACTTCCCGGGGTTGTAACTTTTGCATATTACCTCCATTTTAGGTGTGTGATATCCCGTTGGAAATTTATTTTCTAGAACTACACACTATGTTGTCAAACTTTGAATTTGTCTATAGTTTGACTCTCGAAAGCCAAAAAAACACTATTTAGGGCCCCAAAACAACTCTGGAAATACATAAATATGTAATGACATGAAAATTTCCAAAATAAGTTAGTTTCATTAAATGGGCGACCACCAATATCCACCTAGAATATGTGTAGGGCTTTAGACAACCCTGGAAGTGTAGAACCCACAATTACAAAGAAGTACATAAGAACGTGTTTAACTAAAAACTGTCAACATAAGCGGGTTGGAATAGGTGGGTGGCCACCAATATCCAACTGGATCAGTCCTCCCCCCTTAGGAAGCAATGGTCTCCATTGCGTTGATTTTCCCCATTAGGTGAGGAAACTTATGCTAAATTTGGCCCTAAGTGAGCCACTTGACTTGGTGTAGGAGTTGTCCTACCTTGACAACCCAATAAAGCTAGATCCTCCACTGGAAAGTGCCCTTGACCTATGTGTCTAGTATATGATTAGTGGATGTCTATTCCATGCATTCAGGGTTAATCTCTGTTGGTGTCAACTGTTCTGCAATCTCTGAGGTGTCCAATAATGGTGGAAAATATGGCCAAAGGAGGTCCACATTGAACAATGGGTGCAAGGCAAGGAAGGGTGGAGTTTGGGTTCAAAAGGATTGCTACCCACATCCTTGGTGATAGTGTAAGGACCACAATGAAGTTGGTGGAGCTTCTGATGAGGCCTTGTAAGGAGATATTTCTGCAAATGTAACCAAAACTTGTCTCTCTGATCCAAATTAATTTTCGGCACGAAATGACATCGGAGATATAATAAATAAATGCAGAGAGATATCGCAGATATTCAATAATATAACAGAAATGTATCAGAGATGCAACCATAAACACAGATATACAATAATACACGATTTCTATTAATGAAATAAATGTACAGAGACTATAAAAATATAGAGTGAAAGACTCGCTAGAATGGTGGCAGCTTATCTCTGAGAAGAGATGTGACGGCTACTCGCATTCGCAAGAAGATGATTACAATGAGGCTCTGAAGGCCTTTTTACAATAAGCAGGAATGCTAAAAACCCTAGACATCCAAAAACCTAACCCTAGGAGATGAATTGCCAAAATTCATGTGGGCCCCATTTGGGTAAGTGAGTACATCAATTTCCCGGGGTCGTAACTTTTGCATACGATCTTTGTTTTAGGCATGTGATAGCTCGTTGGAAAGGTATCATCGAGGAGATTCATTTTGGGGGCTCAATCATTCCTTTAGCTATCATTGAGAACCTAGATCTAGAAAAACCTTCATTTGGGCCCTCAAAATGACCCCGAAAGTTAAATCCTGCTAAAAATAGTAAATTGCCAAAATTGCTAGAAAATTGTTTTGAGCCATTTGGAAAAGGTGGTGGCCACCAATATCCACCTGGATCAATCCTCCCTCCTTAGGAATCAATGGTATCCATTGTGTTGAGTTCCTGGGGGAGAGGGAAAAGCGTTTTTTGAATCTGCATCTTGGTGAGTTGCTTGTCTTGCTGGAGACGTCGCGCTGCTCAGTTTGTGGAAATCTGTCATGAACCTGTTGAGGTTGAGGCTGTTCAACAAGTTGAGATACATGAGATGACGATGTGCAGAAGTAATATTTGCACTTTGCTGCAGCCTTGTCGACCTGCTTTTGTTGGATAGAAGGTGCTTGGGGCAAGGCTGTAGTGGTTTCAGTGTCCTTTTGTTCTCCTTTTGAACAGATTGTGAAGAAGTTGAATTTTGCAGTATGAGATACTACCTTGCGACACTTTTTAGGTGGAACAATAGTCGGAACTACCTTTGGTATTTTGTAGAGATGACCCCCCAAAGTAACAATGACACTACGGGGTCGAGACTCATAAACAACATGGAGTCTCCACATATATGGTTGGCCCAAGAGAACATCACAGACATCCAGTGGGGCAACATCACATAATACCTCATCCTTGAAGGGTTGGATTCCATATGGAAATTGGCACTGTTGGCTGACACAGAGATCTCGTCCTTGCCGAAGCCACCCGATGTTGTATGGTTGCGGGTGTGGTGTTGTCGACAATCCCAACTGTTTGACAACCTCTGCTGAGATGAGGTTTTTCTAGCTTCCGCTATCAACAATAAAATGCAGTGGGGTCCCCTTCACCCACATTTGTGAATGAAAAAGGCATTCCTCCTCTTTAGGATCTGTTGGTTCTTCTGGTTGAATTGTTGTGGTCGCAACAATAGCAGTGGGGTCTGCATCAATAATCTGTCCTTTACCAGTATTTTCAGAATCAGATTCTGAATCAAGGTTCAACTCCTTGTCTTTGATCTCGGTCACCAATGACTGTTTTGAGTGACATTCATCAGTGTTATGCCAAGGGATTTTGTGGAAATCGCACCATTTTTCGATGTCCTTCTTTGTCTTCCCATGACCCTTCTTTTCCTGTGTCTTGGAATGGTTTTTGGGAGACTACTTGCTAGGGTCGTCTTTGTCATACTTTGGTTGTTGCGGATTTACAGACCCAAATTCCCGTTTGTTCTGGTGCTTAAATTTCTTCTCAATTTTAACAGCATATCGATAAGCAACACCAAGTGATGAGATGTCCATAAAATCCATTTCAGTGTGGATGTATCTGTGTAGAGCCCCACGGTATTTCAGAACCAAATGTCGATCGGAGTCTTTGATACCCAGCTTGGTACGGAAGGTATGGAAGGTATTGGTGAACTCCGAAACTGCTTGGCCCCTCTCTTGCCGCAGTGTGGTCCATCTCATGTACTGGTCCTTATAGTTGCCAACAGGGTAATACTGTTCTTTTATTGCATCCACAAAAAAATCCCAAGTGGGATCGGCCCCATATATTCTAGACTCCTCTGTGGAACTTTTCTCCCAATAAGTTTCCCACCAGTGTTTGACATGAGGGAGAGCTTTAAGGAGTGCGAAGGTGATCTTTTATTTGTCGGAAAAATTGTGAACAGAGAAATAACCTTATAGCAGAGTTAAACATTTTTCTAGGGCTTCTACATCTATCTGTCCTTCAAATACAGGAATATCAAAATTAACTTGTACCTTGAAAGGCAAGGTGCCTCCAAAGTGGCCACTTGATGAAGATGTGCCTAATTCTATCGGCAGGCGTTGAAGGATGTGGGAAAAATTCTCCATCATTTTGTCCCTCTGTCACGTGAGAGCTTGCTCAAACAACATATTGATAGGATCATCTGCTCCGTCATTTTTCTTTTCTTCCACCATTGAGGGTTTATTGGGTGTGTGAGAGTGATTGTATTCAAGAGAGACAAGCTCGAGACCCAACTTGCTATATTCATACCTCGTCGGGGACATGCACTGAAAAAATGATCAAGAGCAGCCTGCTCTGATACCACTGATCCAGATTAATTTTTGGCACGAAATGAGATCAGAGATATAATAAATAAATGCACATAGATATCGCAGATATTCAATAATATAACATAAATGTATCAGAGATGCAACCATAAACACAGATATACAGTAATACATGATTTCTATTAATGAAAGAAATGTACAGAGTGTTGGAAATATTGTCATTGATGGAAGAGGATAAGACAAAGGAAGAACACGATTTTTCATGTAAGAAAATCAGTGTATGGTTGAGTTTTGGATGGGTGCGTATGATCGCTGAAGAGGGTGGCCGACAGCCGTCAGATCTATAGAAGCTACGCAAAGGTTAAGCGCAGGAGTAGGCATGCAGAAGAAGTGATCTGATCCGTCAGATTGGAAGAAGATACCCGTCAATCACCGGATTTGTAGACAGTAAACAAAGGTTAAGCCTCAGGAGGAACGCAGAGAGGGAGAACAGATCTGAGCCGTAGGATCTGAGAAGAAAACCCGACAGCCTTCGGATCTGTAAGATTCACGCAGGGGTTAAGTCCTACTGTGCAGAGGAGAGATCCCGGACAAGTCATCGGGATATTGGAGAGAGAATCCTAGCCGTTGATCTAGGCAGGACACGCGTCAGCATTCTGGTGAGGCATCGGGATATTGGCCATCAGGAAGTCGGGGATCCCGGTGACAAGTGAGTCGAGACATCGAAAGTCTCGAAATCCCGGAGGAATAGGGACCGTCCATCTGCAAGGATAGGTGGCCAAGGATCGGGCACCGTCGGAGTTTTACTCATCGGAGAATCGAGAATCGGAGTTTCATGAGTCTCGTGTTCAATTACAACAGAAACCCCGAAATTGCGATGAAAGAAATCCTGACTGACCCTGAACCATCATATCTACATGTGATCTAGACTGTCGATCCAACTCACGTCAGATAAGGACACGTGGCACAACCAGGTAATGACAGGTGTCAGGCAGATTCAAAACTTCAAGCATATGAAAGTCACGAATCAGAGTGACACATGGCAATATATAACATGTGTCAAACCACGAGTGACGTCAGAAGAGTATCGGGAATCGAGGATCAGGACTTTGAAATGTTCAATTCACTTGACAACAAAAACTATGCATTGAGGCATCACAAACCCTGTAGCCCCGATGGGTTAAGGTTATGGTCACAGAGTGACGGTCACATTGACTAGGAGCTAAGCTCAGGAGGGCTAGTGTATGAAAGGAGCCATCGGGGATCGGAGAATCGCGAGTCCGGAGGACTTGTAAACTTTGACATCGCAAGTGCCTAAATTCCGATAGGAGGAGCCGTGACAAGAGGTAAGGCCATGGTCGTGGGGTAATGGTCATGTGGACCCGGAGCTGAGCCAGGAGGGCCAACGCGTGGAGAAAAGGAGCTCATTGGAAATCGGGGATTCGAGTGAATAGTGACTCTCGACAGCGTAATGTCCAAAATCCCGAACCCCGATATCAAGTCGGGAAAACCACGGTTAAGTGTAGAACGCCGTGAAGGTTAACAGGACCTGTGGATCAGGCATTTGTAGAGGGATTTCATTGGAGGAATCTAAAGAGCCACTTTGACTCAGCATCATAAGATATGCCGAAACCCGATTTAAATTGGGCACGTAGGTTTAATTCAAATTTTTGATGTGGGACCCGATTTCCCCAGAGCAATGAATATGGACCCAGGGCAATCCAGATCGAAGCAGCGGTGAACGTTTTTCACCCATGGTTTTAAGAAGGGGTCAATGCCCGTTTTTTGATTGTGGATCGGCAGGGCAAAGTAGAGCGGTTGCTGCAGTCATTTGTGTAGGCTGCAGGGAAGGTTTGAGGAGGGAGGAACCTCATTGTGGCAGTTGGGTGGTAGATCTACATTGACAAAGAGTTCTCTGCAGCGGGTTTAGAAACTAGAAGAGCAGAGGCATCATCTCCAGGTTTATTGTCTTGTTTACATTCTTCCTCACTATCAGATAACCCATCACTATCTTCATGAGTATAGAAACTATTTTTAGAGCTAAAATGATTCTTATTCCTTCTTGCTACTTCCCCTTTTTATGTGTTTCTTTATAAGGACACTTAGCAGCATAATGACCAACTCTTCCACAGTCAAAACATTTGAAAGGAAGATTACCTCTGAACCGTCCTGTCCCAATTTGAAGTTTCCTTATGAAGTTTATCTCATCTTCCTCTGAGATATACCCTGATCCTTCTGTTATTTGTACTTCCTTTCCTTTTGTAGAAGTTCTAAAGACTGCTTCTTTGACTTCAAATGGTCCTTCTCTTCTCATTTCATAAGCAGTTAGTATGCCATGTAGTTGTACCACAGTAAGATTTTGAAGATCCTGCTTTTCTTCAAGAGCTGATACTTTTGACTCAAATTTTGCAGTTAGAGATCTTAAAAAATTTTCCACCAAAGTAGATTCGGTTATTGTTTCTCCCAGATTTCTCATGCGATTTACAATATCATCAAGACGTAAAAAGAAATTGGCAATGCTTTCCTCATTATTCATTTTAAGATTCTCATATTGAATTCTGAGAGTTTGCAGTTTAGCACTTTTTACCTTTGCATCGCCTTCATAACTCAGAATGATTTTGTCCCATATGTCCTTTGCTGTGTTCAGCTGCATGACTTTGACAAATTCTGATTCAGTGAGACTTCCTAACAGAGCATTGACTACTTTTGCATTTGTTTCGTAGGTTTTTCTTTCTGTTGGATCTGTTGGTACTGCAGATGGATATTGATATCCTCCTTCAACAATAGCCCATACATCTGCTCCTAGAGACTGAAGATAAGATCTCATCCTTGTTTTCCAGAAGATTAAATTGTTTCCATTGAAGAGTGGAGGCCTGATAGATGCTAATCCGTCTTGATTGCTCATTTTGATTGATATTCCTTCTAGCGGCTAAGCCTTTTCAGAAGAACCTGGCTCTGATACCAATTGTTGAGAAATACTGAGAGGGGGGGTGAATTAGTATTTCAAGAAATCAATTGATTTTCTTTTTTCTTTCACTGAAAAACCTTAGGCTACTTTGTAGAGACTAGCTATTGTATAGTCTTAAGAAAACAAGATTGCATTCAGAGATCTTATTATGAATTTCTCCATTCATCAGATGTCTATTAAGCAGTAATTTAGTGCAGTAAATAACAAATAAACCAACGCACATGAGTAAATCACATGAACACCGGGATTTAAGGTGGAAACCCAAATCGGGAGAAAACCACCGCTGCTGTTGTCTCTGTCTTCAATGATTATTATTAAGAAAACGTTTTACAACATTGTACTAGTGCAGACTCATACTAGTACGTAAGCTCCTACCTACAGAAGGCTGCAACCTTCTCTCGTTTACCAGCCTTTCCTGGAAGGGAGCTTCAACCCCCTGAATATAGCACCCGTTTCTACTGGTAGGATGCTTCTACTGAAGGCTTTAACCCTTAGACTCACTACTGACTGCGTTTCATCTATTTTCACACTGGATCAGGCAGTCTCAACCCTGGATTCACATGTGTTCTATGCACTGACCATCATCTTCTTTTAGAAGAGACAGTTCTAGCATCTTATTAAGACTTGTATCCATAAATCACATCATTACACAATTTTCTAGTGGTTATGACAACAACTGCAATTATCTCTAAAGGAAACACAGATCTACTGACTGCAAGGCAGCTGCAAAAGTCTCCTAAACACTTATTAAACAAGACAATAAACCTGGAGATGATGCCTCTTCTCTTCTAGTTTCTAAACCCACTGCAGAGAACTCTCTGTCAATGTAGATCTGCCACCCAACTGCCACAATGAGGTTCCTCCCTCCTCAAACCTTCCCTGCAGCCTGCACAAATGACTGCAACAACCGCTCTACTTTGCCCTGCCGATCCGCAATCAGAAAACGAGCATTGACCCCTTCTTAAAACCATGGGTGAAAAACGTTCACCGCTGCTTCGATCCGTATTCCCCTGGGTCCATATTCATTGCTCTGGGGAAATCGGGTCCCACATCAAAAAGTTGAATTAAACCTACGCGCCCAGTTTAAATCAGGTTTCGGCATATCTTATGATGCTGAGTCAAAGTGGCTCTTTAGATTCCTCCAATGAAATCCCTCTGCAAATGCCCGATCCACAGCTCCTATTAACCTTCAAGGCGTTCTACACTTAACCGTGGTTTTCCCGACTTGATATCGGGGTTCAGGATTTTGGACTTTACGCTGTCGAGAGTCACTGTTCACTCGAATCCCCGATTTCCGATGAGCTCCTTTTCTCCACACATTGGCCCTCCTGGCTCAGCTCCGGGTCCACATGACCATTACCCCACGACCGTGGCCTTACCTCTTGTCGCGGCTCCTCCTATCAGAATTTCGGCACTTGCGATGTCAAAGTTTACAAGTCCTCCGGACTCGCGATTCTCCGATCCCAGATGGCTCCTTTCATACGCTAGCCCTCCTGAGCTTAGCTCCCGATCAATGTGACCGTCACTCTGTGACCATAACCTTAACCCATCGGGGCTATGGGGTTTGTGATGCCTCAATGCATACACCCGTGGGATTCCCGATCATCCAAATCCCAACGCTCCTTTGAAGGAAATCAACGGTCCAGATCTCATTCTTTCTCTAACGGCTGCGATCAAATCGCGAAATTGCATATTGCGATTTCATAGTTTTTGTTGTCAAGTGAATTGAACATTTCAAAGTCCTGATCCTCGATTCCCGATACTCTTCTGACGTCACTCGTGGTTTGACACATGTTATATATTGCCATGTGTCACTCTGATTCGTGACTTTCATGTGCTTGAAGTTTTGAATCTGCCTGACACCTGTCATTACCTGGTTGCGCCACGTGTCCTTATCTGATGTGAGTTGGATCGACAGTCTAGATCACATGTAGATCTAATGGTTCAGGGTCAGTCGGGATTTCTTTCATCGCGATTTTGGGGTTTCTGTTGTAATTGAACACGGGACTCATGAAACTCCGATTCCTGATTCTCTGATGAGTAAAACTCCGACGACGCCCGATCCTTGGCCACCTGTCCTTGCAGATGGACGGTCCCTATTCCTTCGGGATTTCGAGACTTTCGATGTCTCGACTCACTTGTGACCGGGATCCCGGATTTCCCGATGGCCAATATCCCGATGCCTCACCAAAATGCTGACGCGTGTCCTGCCCAGATCAACGGCTAGGATTCTCTCTCCAATATCCCGATGACTTGTCCGGGATCTCTCCTCTGCACAGTAGGACTTAACCCCTGCGCGACTCTTACAGATCTGACGGTTGTCGGGTTTTCTTCTTAGATCCTACGGCTCAGATCTGTTTTCCCTCTCTGTGCAAGATACCAGATATATAAAATATGCAGAACAGAAATGAAATGCTAGAAATAACAGAATAACAGTGAAATATCCAGCATAATCTTCACAATACACAGAAATGATATACGAAATAGCAACAGAAATAGCACTTGAACAG
>ML784636.1:371318-384251 GCA_009831015.1 Picea engelmannii | reverse complement strand
CTTTTGAATCAAAAATCATAAAGAGACCTTTATCACAGGTTTGAATTACACTCAATAAGTTATGTTCCATTTCCTCAACCAATAAGACATTTTCAGCCATGATTTTCTTGTTGTTTAGACATACAATTCATTTTCCAACTATCCTAGCTGATTGATCATTTCCAAAGGTGAATGTACCTTATTTTCCTTCATCTAGTTCAACAAAGAGTTGTTTTATACCTGTCATATGCTTTGAGCATCCACTATACACAACCCATTTTACTTTATGTTCTGCTTGTAGAGCTATAGTGCATTTTTCAATGTTCAGATTTTCACTTTTATTTTTCCAAAATTTGGTTTTCAGGTCTGTGTAAGTGGGTTCATTAAATTTCTGAAAACTCATAGGACAATTTCTTAACACATGCCAAAAGTTGTTACACTTGTAACATTCAGTCTCATATCTTAAGGTGTCAAATCTATTGTAAGAGTAGTTCATATTGTTTTGACTAGTTTTACCATGTCCTCTTCCATATTCAAAATTAGATCTTTCATGACTATTATGTGCATTTATCTTTCTTGAAAAACTATTACAAAATGCAGCCTTATGTCCATACTTATAACAAAAGAAACAGTGGCCTTCAAACCTATTTTGATGTCTTCCATAACTTCTTCTATGCACTGTCGAACCCTGATTTTCTTCTTGCCTTTCTGATTCCATCTTCTTGCTAGTAATTTTCTCATGATTATCCTCTGTACCTGCTTTCTCAACACTTGAACTAGAACATCCATTAGTTACTGCAGATTTATAACTAATTCCAGTCTTATGATATGTTGATCTTTGACTACCAATAATTTGATCTAACACTTGAGAACTCTGATTCATGTTATTTTCTTGTACTTTCTTTCTTAATGAGACTACTTCAATTTTTAAACCTTCATTTTCCTTATCCTTTTCTGCAAGCATTTTAGTTAGAGCTTCTTCAGTCACTCTGGCCTCTTCTATTTTAAGTTTTAAGTCAACTACCATGATTTCAGTGCTATCAATCAAACCATTTGATTTCTGTAATTGAAATTCTAGATTCTCAATTTCTCTTTTAAAATGTTTGCATTCCCTTCTCACTTTTCTTAATTCACTTAAAGCACTTACCATTTCAGCTTCTAGATCAACTTCACCTTCTTCTTCTTCACTAGACTGATCATCCTGTTTTTCCATAGCCATAAAAAATTGTACATCTGATCTATCATCACTCTAACCAGATTCTGAAATATCACTGTCATCTTTTATACACAAGCTTTTCTTTTTGTAAGTTTTTCTTTGAAAAAACTTATTATGTCTATTCTTGAATTCCTTAGGTTTTCTATCACTATCTTCTTCATTATTAGTATGCTTATTGTAAGAACACTTAGATGAAAAATGTCCTATTCTACCACAACCAAAGCATTTCAGAGGAAGCTTACATTTATACTTTCCAGTACCTCTTTTCATATTTTTAACAAAATTTGCTTCTTCCACATCACCTTCTGACTCTTCATGACTGTTGATTTCTGCTTCAACCTTTTTCTTATATTTCTTTGCTACCTTGAAAGTTGCTTCTTTCCTGAAAGAATTCTCACCAGAGGTTCTCATCTCATATGCTGTTAATATTCCATGTAATTCATCCTTTTCTAAAGTATCAAGATCTGTTCTTTCTTCTAATGTAGATATTTTTTAATCAAATCTTGCAGGAAGTGATCTAAGTACCTTTTCCACAATAATATTATTATTTATTGTTTCTCATAAACCTCTCATGGTATTAACAACTTCATCTATACAAAAACTATTTTGAGCCAGTTGGAAAACGTGGGTGGCCACTGATATCCACCTAGATAACTTCCGAGATCGGCTTAGGCCCCTATAGTTGACAAGATAAAATATAAATTTATTTAGCGGGGATCCCAATGACTCAATTCGATCAGTTGGGTGGTGTTAATCAAATCTATCATCTCATCCCATCCTATCTTTCAATTTTCCTCCCTTCTTGATCCACCCAATGTTAAGTCTACTTTTTCTCAAGAAATAAGGAAATTCCTCCGGATGGGGGGGAACTAACATAAAAAGAATTCTTCTTTTCAACTCACAAGTAGTAAAGGCATTGAAGACCCACATTGGTTTGGTAATTTTAGATCCAACTCTTTTTTATCTGGCTCTTGGGGAAAACATCATTTGGTGTCATGTCACTGGAAAGAAGGAATGGTGGAAAAAGGTTTTGTTTCAAAATTACTTGACTGGAGATAGGATTAGGTGTATGGATTCTCCCCACCAAGATAGTGTGGTACTCCAATCCATAAAATCTTGAAATTCTCTCTTTTGTTTTTCTAAAGTAAATCAAATCAGATCTTAGTAATGGGCATCAAATCTCCATCTAGAAGAAAAAAATAATGTGAAATAATCCTCTTCAATAAGATAATTCCTTTCTTACCCTGATCTCCTAGTGTGTTGATTATGGTATAAAATCCATGTTTGGCATATCAATTTGACATTCTTTTTGTTCTTGGGAAGGATGGAAACTTGTCGATCTTCCTTCCGTTATTCAAGGCCTTTTTCAGGAACTCTTCCTTTGTCTCAAAGGTTGTTCTTCCTCACATATTTCGATAAAGGACTACCATGGATGGGGGAATGGTCAATATTCAGTTAGAGATGGTTATGCTTCCCTCCTTGAAAATCGACCCTCCCTCGAAAATTGAATATGTGGAAATGGGTTTGGGACACCAATCTCCTTCCTAAGATTAATATGTTTTGTTGGATTCTAGCTCATGGAAAGATTCTAACATAGGAAAATCTACAAAAAAGGGATTTACAGGTCCATATAGATGTGCTCTCTAGACTCTGCCACTAGGATGAAGAAAAAATCGTTCATCTATTTATGGAATGTCCTTTTGATAAAATAGTGTGGGCTTTGGTTCCTCAAAATTTAAATCCACTTAGCATGTGTCAAATTCTCACACTCAAATCTTCAGTCACTAGCAAGATTCATATCAAGGATCATTAGACAAAGTATGATTTCAAATCTATCTTCATGGCCATGACAAAGTTCACCACTTGGAAAATATGGCTTGCAAGAAATCGAGCTCTATTTTTAGAAATTTTAACCCCCTGGGAGTAGGTGGCCACTAAAATCTTTGGATTAGTGACGGAGCACTTAAATATGAGAAATAA
This sequence comes from Picea engelmannii, assembly GCA_009831015.1. NCBI lineage: Eukaryota > Viridiplantae > Streptophyta > Pinopsida > Pinales > Pinaceae > Picea > Picea engelmannii. Next base: position 381,076 of record ML784636.1, on the reverse strand, counting down.
AAAGACAATTGTCAAGAAACAATTAACATAGGAGGAAGAAAATTGGATCTAAAAGTTCCTTCAAACACAAGAAGTATTTAGCGCTAATACTCATTGAATTAGTCTTCACAACACTTCCAAATATCAATGGCAGCTACATATAGTAGCATAGGAGTTTGAATATTGGAAGAACAATCATATAATCTATTCTCAAGGTCATGACCAAGATAGACACCAAATTGGTGTATGAGACCCATTTATTTGTGGGACAAGGGACCCCCTCTGCCCAACGATTTCACTAGTAAAGTCTATAGAGGTATACATTCCTTACCCCCTTCTAGATTTGAACTTGTGATCTCTTAGGAGGAAACACATGTTCTTAACCATTAGGCACACTCAAGATGTATAATAGGTATATTTTGATTTTTGATGGTGCCTCAAAAGGTAACCCTGGGATGGTAGGTGTGGGTGGGGTTATCTTCTCCCCAAGAGGAATGTGCGGTTATGTTCTCCCCAAGAGGTAGTATTAGAATTACCTTCTCTTGGAGTCTGGGAATAATAACCAATAACCAAGTTGAAGCATATTCTCTTCTCCAAGGTATATTTTTGTTTCTACAACAAGGCTTGGACTCCATTTCAATCTTAGGGGATTAGAAAGTGGTTATAAACCATTTCAGGAAGAAAACTTTTCCATCATACAACTCACTCAAAGTTGTATTCAAAAGAATTCAAAAAGAGATGGAATCCTTTCATACTCTCATCCCTTTCAATGTTCTTATTCATAACAAACCCAATGCATATTCTCAAGCTAATCATGCTATCTGAGTGTTGTACAAAATAAGTCAACTGAGAGTGGGGGGGTGAATCGGTTGTATAAAATTTCTTTAATTTTTAAAGAAGATTACTTATTAATAAATAAATCATGACTTTAACATTTAACTTGCAGTAATACATTTAAGCAATAAATATAAAATCACATAAATGAAACAATGACACAATGATTTTTCATGAGGAAACCCAAAAGGGAAAAAACCTCTTCTTCTTATGAATGAAATGCAAGCTCCAACTCCTCTTTACATTCTTATTTTATCTGAGCTACAACCCAGATGAGGTTGCTACCTCTGTTTCTTCAACACCTATTGAATGGAAGCTACAACTCCCAAATGTACAAGCACCAACTTGTACAGGAGACTTTTACAGTCTCCCATTGCTCCACCCTACCACCCTGAAATCATTCTCTGTCACTAAGAACCTGCAAACCAACTCTTTATCTTCTCTATCAAAGATTAAGCATTCAGATCCTCTCTGCACAATTCATTCTTGACCAGACCACTTAGATTTATCAATATGTGTATGTGTCTTCCCTCCTCTGTCTTTTCTCTTTTCTCAAATTTTACAGAGCCATATATCTCCCCTTAATCCTCTTTTTTTTTTCTTGCAACATTCACTTTATATATCTTCTTGTATCATCAGCGTGTACAATCAAACCCCCAGGCTTCAAAGAATCAGTTACAATAACTAAATAACTTCCTTACAGTAATTCTTATTGGTCAAGGCATCAAGATGAACAATATCCACATGATCAGTTTAAACATTTAACCAACACCGTTTGATGAACATACATCTGTTTTAATTTTTCAGCACACAGAATAACCCTTGAGCACTTTGGAAAACCACTTGTGCTAACCCATATGTCCATTGACCATTACCATAGGTTAATCGAAATGCATTTCACATTTCGCATTTCGGCAATTTGACAATCCTATGTCAAAGAGTCTTGACACTTCAAGTTACAAAACCCCGAAATAGAGCTTAGATTCATGCTAGCTCCTCCCTCTCACATGACCATCGGTGGTAACCACTACCTACACCAAAAAGGTATTTCGGCATTTCACATTTCAGCATTTCGTCATTTCTTGTGATGAAGTGTTTCAATACTCCAAGTCACGAACCCCAAAATTTTTGGCGTTTCGCATTTTTGCATTTCGACATTTCGCATTTTGGCGTTTCTGTGATGAAGTGTTTCGACACTCCAAGTCACGAACCTCGAAAGGATATTGCGGCTTCACATTTGATCTGGTGGACATAGATCGGACAGTTCTCATTAACTTCTTGATGACAAATCAACGGTCATATACAACTCTTATATTACTCCTCCAATGCTTAATCCAATATATATGACTTAATCATTCATTGAGATGGATGGCTGTCGTGGTTTTGATATTTCGGCATTTAGTACTTCGTGATGTTGAATTTTTTGCTTACCATGCAAAAATCCCGAAATAGAAACTCCCGGAATCCCGAAATAGAAACTCCTGGAATCATGTGACATGTGTCCCTTTCGATATTTTGGCATTCGGGACTTTGTCATGTTGGAGTTTTTGCTTACCATGAAAAAACCAAAAATAGAAACTCTCGTAATCCTGAAATAGAAACTCCCGTAATCCTGAAATAGAAACTCCCAGAGTAAATTGGCGATCTCCGAAATTCAAGCTATGCCTATGAAAACTGATCCATGGTGCCTGTGCAAACTAACCAACAAACTCTCCCTTTAGCATTTTAAAGTTTGACATTAATGACAAAAAAAAGTCCTGTGCAAACTGCAATCCCTACCAACACCGAGATGAAATGGGAACTCTCTGTGTAAATGGACAATCCACACTACAACATATTCCTTGATTATCTGCATGGTTCCCTGTTTGAAGTTTCCAAATGGGACCCTAACCCAAGCCCCTTTCCTATGGAATGTTTTTGGTCTCCCGCCTGAACTGCCTCCATGTCAGCTCAAATCTTGGCTCTATCACGTGGCCTCCTCCTTTCAAGCACATTGATTTCATGGGTGGTCACGTGCATACACCCATAGAAATTCTTCTCCGCTCCCTTGTCTTGGTGCATTTGTTTTATACCCCTCCCTCAGTCTCACATGTGCACATTCAATTCCTCTTAGATCCTATTCTATATCATGGGATGATTTTCTTATGGCTACATGGATCTTGTAATCCACCCTGCTCGACGTCACTCCAGCCTTTGGCACCATCATCCACTCAATGTAATTATGGTACTTACACCCTGAATCAACTGATTAATATTTGTGGAAGGATCACTCACTTGATGAATTTGAAATTTGTAAGGCTTCATAATTCATGGTGGTTGTCATTTGCACACAGGCATGATAAAATAAAAGGATCCTTTCGAACAAAGGAGCATAACACGATGGTTTTCAATTAGCGAGCTTCATTGCACCATAATTGAAAGGTGATATTACCAGAGAACCCAGGTTTGTCTTAGCCTTAACTTGTGGTGTAAGTTTCATTTGTGGGCACTGCTTCTTGTGTCATGGCCAACAAAAGAACTGGAATCATGCATTGGTGATGAAGGCTGATGAGAGCTACAGGAGGAAGAGCATGCATTGTTGGAAAATCAATCGAGGCTCTCCGCATCAAGATGGATATTCTGTTTTCTCATATGATCACAACAATGGAATTGTTGGTGGAATAGAGGCAAGGAAAAAAAAATCTACTGGACAAGTTCAAGGCTATAATGTCTAAGGTATAAAAGATGCATTGTTGTCCATCTTCCTCATCCCTAAGTAGCACCACCACAGTGATTTCAGATGAAGCTTCCTCCCCAGGTCCTCAAACATTAGTTCATAATTTGAATTCAACCCTAAGGACAACTGAAGTTGAACTTGACAGAAAGACCCACCAAATATGTAATTTTCAGATGTTAAGTGTTTGTGTTTGTTTTGGAGTATTTTATAAGTTGTATAAGAGGAGTTATTTTGGAATTCAATTTTCTTTGAAGACAGCATTTGGTTTGCATGTCAATTTAGTTAAAATACAACCTGGTTTTGTTACTATTGTACAAGTTGGTTTTTGTATCTATAAACATTTCCTCTCTAAAATTTCTTCGAGAATTTTTGTTCTTAGTTCTCTTAAAAAAAAAAGTTTCTCATCCATGATGATTTAATGAAACAAGCATTCAAAAAATAAAATAGACAATTTTGTCCTCATTTTGTAGAAGAAGTGAGATGTAATGAGCATAGTATGCTAAAAGTCAAATTCTTTTTACTTAAATAGCGATATAATTATTTTGTTTTTTCCATGCAATGGCGACTTATTTTAAATAGTACTTCCTTAGAAAAATACCATTGGTCTATGGGTGATATTATTAATGGGTGATGTTTGATTCCTTCAGAGAATTTATTAGTGAAGGTTTAGATTACCATGGTGGTGTATTGGGAGTGATTATGGATGTAGCTACTCGAATATGCCAAAAACCTAAACTATTGTATTATTAATAGTGTAATAATTATTGTAGTGGAGTTTGGATTTGTTTGCATGGCTATCTATTTGTTCCCATGATTGACAAAGGTAGATTATCTTGAATGCGGTTTACATATTATGATCATAATTAAATTTGGATTGATTGTTGTTAAATATTATCATTGGGTGCTTTGTCAAAAGTATGATCTTAGTTTAATTTGAATCACTAATGGAATGCTTGAGATTTGGATTATCTAATAACCACATGGATGAAATATTGAATTCTTATTGAATGCTAATATTTGAGTGATGAGGTGAATATATAATATTGTATTGATTTCTTGGAAACTTGACATTGAATGAATTTGGTGTAACTTTTAACGATACAAAGTATGTTTTTAGATGAAATTGTCTCTGATTGTGATGATTATATTTTCTTGCAGGGTTGACATTTGATTTATGATAATATTGGTTAGTCTATGAAACCTTATACAATTATCAAGTTCTACAATATATTTTAAAGTATGGGATATATTTTTTATCTTAAGTATGTTTTAGATTCTACTTTTTTCTCATCCTTATCTTATATCTTGATGAGATGTGGATAAGAAAGCAATTGAAGTTATTTGTAGCATTTGTGTTTTTTCATCCTTATCTTAGGTTATCTTAGGTGTTGATATGAAAGAAATTGAAGTATATTATATATTTGTATCACTTGTGTTTTTTTTAATGAGAGAACCTTTAGTCTTTAAGGCTTGATAGCTCCTCACGATAGTTATCCATGAGAAACTAAGAACTGTAAGGGTAGTTATCCATGAGAAACTAAGAACTCTAAAGAAATTATGGGGTCGTAATCTCTTGCCAATCCCATAGGAAGTTGAATGATAAGAAAATTCCTAATTCTCTAAAGGGCACTGTGTAACATTAGATTCCATTTTATTATTGGATTGAAGTAGGCTTGATACTCATAAAAATAGATGATCATTTGGTGGCGTGATCTTCTAGCAACTAAAATATTTGGGCACTTGAAGCCACTAAGAAGGGCCAGGAGGGATTGTTGATGTTGATGTTGTTGGACAACGACTGAGTAGAGACATTGTTGGACATAGAATATATTGGTCTCAACATGCCTCTTGAATCATGTGTCACTGGATTTTTTGGCTCATTAAAATTAAAAAAATTGCATAACTAAGCTCGAGGATTCATTCACCCCATTTGTAGTGCTATACTAAGCGAAGGGAATGGGAAATCTATAGTGTGCATATTCCACGCTCAAATATCTAGCAACCATGAAAACTTTTTCGCATGGATCGAACCCTGGACGACAACTCTACTGCACCCTTGTTGATGGAACCCTGTTGCAAAGTTGAATAATACATCCCTTCTTTTCCTCTCTCTCCCAATTCTGATTACATTTAGTCGATCACACTGCCAACAATAGGGAGCTACATTCGTTGCACAACCCAATATAATCTTAGACAAATCCTCTGCATGTTCACCGATTTTAAATTCAAAGCCAAATGATCTGTTGAATAAAACCCATGATATCCTTATCTAATCCCTCTGATATCGTGTAACGAACCTCCTCGTTACGACGGCGAACCTCATATAACAAGTGAAATTTTTTATTTATTTTTATTGTGTGTGCGTGTGTGTGCAAGGGTAATAAACACATTCAACTCTATGTCGCCACCCGATGACAAACAAGATGTATACAACGACAAACAGAACATGACGACCTAAGACGCACATCAAGTATCTGCATGCATTGAATGACGACCAAATGACAAATAAATAATACTAACTACTCGCCCGTCCTACCCTGCAATGGTTAGGACCTCCAAGACACATAAGAAATGCTCAAGCCTAGGTTCCCATCGATTTTGACCATTTAAGGTCTCAGGGCTGGCGACTGTTCTGAGGAATATGGAGGTGTCTACATCCCACCCGACACAAGTAGACCAAGCCTTCTAAGATAAATACAATAACATAACCATCGATATTGCAAACAACCAAGTTATCTGCATTAAGGCATTTGACGATAGTGCATCATTATTAACTCATTACCACTATTACAGTATCACATGGGAGGTTTATTTTTAATCAAATTCCAAGACAAAGGAAATTAATAAAGCAAGTAAGGTAATTAACACAACTTATTTCAACCCCAATATGAGCCCTGCAATGCATGTCTAAAGTGCATAATGAAGTCAAGGTAAAATCTAAACTTAGTCTTAAGGCCACAATCCGCTCGTTATTCAAGATCAAGTATCTTTAATTAGAACTGAATGAAGCATACACTCAACACCCGTGTGGATGACAAGGCAGGTTAGTAATAAAAGAAAAAGTGCTAGCTCAAAAGACATTCATTTGTAAAGCATAATACCTTCCACATCACCCTTTATTATTTACATTTGATTACATTATTTGCATCCAAATACATACACACCACATTCGATAATACTAAAAAGAATAGACATTGGACTTTTACCCTATTTAAAACAAAATCATTGTCCTTCCAAATCAATCCTTACCAAGTTTGTTGAAGGGGTTACGTACTATCCTCTGCTTATTTAATTGGGGCTAGGCCACATGGTCTTAAGCAATTAATGAATTGATAACAATAGTTACTATATTAATCATTTTCAAGGATTTAATTATCATTAGCTACCTTCACAATTGTAAACAAGGTAAGTTCTATTAATCATAAATAGCCTAAGGCCAAGTAGTTGATAATCTACTCCTAAGTACCAGAATTTCAAGTGCATATCCTCTATACAATGATCATTAATAGATATAAGAAGTGCATATTAAATCAGGCATTTGACCTTACTAAATACAAATTTTATCATCATGAAATTTTACTTAACCACATGTTTTCCTTGGCAAAAACCTTAAGTAAATGGTTGCAATTTGTAGGCTATGTTGAGACATGGTCTTAGTTAAATGGTTTCCAACCTTACATAAATTAATAACAAAAAGGGTAATGATTTAACTTGCTTGTTAATCATCTACGTGTCAAGTGGCCTGCAAGTGTTATACGAATAATATCACACAAGTCAACGCAATATTAAGAGATGTGATAATAACAAAAATGATAAAAAGAATTAATGAGTTAAGTTAAAGATTGCACAGATTCCAAGTCAGTGATATAACGCAGATTCTAAAACTGCCACAAACCACCATCAAAACTACTGCGTCCCTGAAGCATCAATAAAGACTGGCCATAATGATTCCACTAGTCACGCCCCTTCATACGGTAAGGATGTGGACAATGACAGGTCATGTTCCACACTCTCAGAAAAAAAATAAAACTTTAGAAACATTCCTTTAACTCAATCTCTCCAAAATTTTGAGGACAAAAGTCGTAAATAGGGGCTAAGAAATTCTCTTGAAGTTCCTTCATATTTTTAAATCAATTTAAGGGACGAAACAAAATGAGTTGACTGTTACACAGTGCACAAGTCATGGTTTGGACAGACTGATTAGTGAGGCACTATCAGACAAAAGTAGGGGTTGGATGCTCGAACGTAACAGAAGGATTTCGAGGAAAAATTCGCTACAGGTGAAGGGATGAAGTCACCTCCTAGGCGCATTGGAAAAAGACGTCGATTGAAGGATTCGGCGATGACTATGGGTAACATTGTCAATGCACCAAAAAGGATTTGCCAGGAATGCAATCGCATGCCAGTAACTAAACTTGCAACGTCACTACACCAAAGGTCACTGCTAGGTATGCAGTCGCAGGCTATCAATGAGTTCGCAAGGGTCAACACCAAAATACAACTGCCAGGAAAAGTGAATGCAGACTATACATAAAATTTATAGAAGTCATTACACCCATTGCCAAAACGAATTCTCAGAAATAAATTTTGCAATCGATTGGTCATTAAGCACTGTATAATAATAGTTGCATGGGTTCGCTAACAAGAAGTTGTTGCTATCATGGATTTGCTTTATAAATTTATTTCATTAATGGAAATTCATGGCTACTACACATTACATACAATAAAAATTTCACTACGATTTTATTGCTTCTATGTACATAAGGAAATGAATTATAATTATACCAGGGATTGCCGACAGATTATAAAACTACATCACCATTAATTAAATACGAATATACCACATCCATGATCTACAAATTCACAATTACCTCCATTATCTATCGAGTTTGAAATTTTCTTTATCTATTTAAATAACAGAGGCATTATTTACATAGCAATTATAGAACGAAATCGCCACTAAAATGCCTCCATGTATATGCAACCATGCATTACTCATAACAATGATTGTCAATGACTGTAACTACACATCAATGATTTAAATGCAGATATATAGCATCTGGGAGAAATACAGCCACTAAGAGTAGTGCAAAAGCATAAGGATCCAACCCAAGGAACAGTAAAACCCCAACCAGAATGCTAACCACAAAATTTTAGGCATTCAACGAATTGGCAAAAGCTCAAGACAAAATTCATCCATTATTACTGTGCAGAGACAAATGCAGAGAAAAGGGCCATCAATCAATTTCAAGGTTATTAGACGCATCAAGGAGCAAGGCAACCAAACAATCAGCTAGGCTAAGAAGAGGGGTCCACTATCAATTTAACATTCAATCCATTTACAACAATATTCAGATCCAAGCATAAGTCTTAATGCATTTTACTCTACTAAATAAAAGAGCATACATTTTCCTTATCGCTCGCTTTGATGACGTCTGCGTGCTCTATGCCACTCCCACTCGTCGACCATCAAGACTACACTGGTACCTCCCAACCAACGCTAGGGGTAATCTGCTTCCCCCTTAGCCCCCCGAGCTGCAAAGGGGCCACACACTATCTAGATGGTACATCTGGCTCCCAGCTCACCTCGCAAAGTCGAGCTACCACTCCTCTCCGAGATGGGAAATCCCAACTCCCACAAGTAAATCAGTCAAGTCGCTAATCCTGCAGTGTAACTTTACGCTAACAGCCGATCCCCCTCTTCCTTCTCCTCCCTTTCTTTTATAGAGTTTTAGAACTTCCATCTTTCCCTAAATCTCATTTAATTTAAGTTTTAATAAAAATCTTCTAAAAATTCTCCATCGTACAAATGTCATCCATCCCCCACTTTCCTCCAATAATTATTTTCTTTAATTTATTTATTGACTCATTTCCCTCACCCACCTACAGTTACCCCTAAATCTACTCCTAGGTGTCTCTCAGATTCCCTTATAGGTTTTAAAAGCTTTCCCTAAAAAGAAATTGCTAAATCAGTTCAAAATTAGAAGTTTCTTAAATGTCTATTCTTTCCTAAGTTGGTTTCCCACTTTTTATCATGAGTTCCCCTCTTTCCCTTTTTATGTTGCCTCATTCCCTAGTTTCCTAATTTTTATATTTCCCTCTTTCCCCTTTTTAATGAGCTAGAAATGACAGTTGTGCCAAATAACCTCTTTTACTTTTATTACTAATTTAGTATCTTTTTAAACTATCAAAAGTTAAAACAATTAATTTCTTCTTTACATTTTATCAT
>ML784636.1:352543-363007 GCA_009831015.1 Picea engelmannii | reverse complement strand
ATATTTTTATTAAAATGAGGATGTTGGTTAACCTGTTTGAAAATTTCAAATGAGGTTATAAAGAGAAAAATAAGTTAAAGACTTGTCATCAATCTTCGAAAAAAAAGTATAGTTGTTGACTTTATGTGCCACACACTATAATAAAAATATTCATTTTATGGTGTTGAAGTGTCCTAGATTTGTCCAAAATTTGAATAAGGGGATTATAGATACATCATGAGCATTTATGTGTGATTATGTATGATTTTGTGGATACTTTCTTGTTTTCTTTTATGTTTTGTGTCTAGTTGTGACACTAAAAGCTCAATTTCATACCCTGGATGGGGTGACATCTCACGACCATGAAAATTTTTGAGTTAATATCCCCAACTTCCATCCCCCCCTCCATCCATTCCGCATGAATAACCTGCAAGTGAAGGGGACGTTGGTGTGCCTGTGTGGGAATATTGAGTTAATGGCGCACTCAAAGCACAAGTTAGATCCTTCCATGGTACGAATCACCTGCATGCTATCAACTTGACTTTAATGGAGCACTCCCATATCAAGGCAGCTGCAAACATGAAGGTTAGCATTGGTAATTGTTTCATTGTTCTATGTTTTTCTCAAATTATGACTCAGGTGTATCTCTCCCATTCTAGTTTTTCTTCCTCTCGATGTCCTTTCCTCCTCCCAATTGCCTTCTTTGCCCCCTCTTTCCCCATGCCCAGAGAAAGGGGAAATCCCAAGAGATGATCGACCTACTACAGCTTCGTTGCTCAACACTGCTAACCTGGACCTTTCACCGAACCAGTTTCACTCCCCATTTCTCAAGACCACCCTACTCGCCCCCCTTTGAACTTATCACCGGGATCCACCCAAAATTGGATGGACGAAGACCAACCCATGGCTTATGTTGAGGAAGAAATCCCTCAGCTTCCTCCTATGGAACCCACATACTCCTTCCTCTTCTCTACTTCATATATTTTGACTCCACCCCTTACTTCTCGTCATCTTCCCCTAAAGGCGACTTTGCAATAGACCTGGGAGGCTTCCTAGTCAAGGAATAATTTCCCACAGCGGTTCATTGGGAAGAAGAGGTTCAACACGTTGGTGACTCTCAACCATCGATAGCTTTTGTCTTGGATTTGCCGAGAACATGGCACTTCTCAGAGGATTATCTACAATTAATTTTTGATATGAGACAAGATGGCATGGAGTAGCATCACCACCATACAACCCTTTATCGACACCTAGATGTTATTTTCAATGCCCAATTAAGAGAACCAACCAAGAATAGGTGCCCCACATGCTGTCAACCCTTTTTGTTCACTCCACGACCAACCGAGGGTGACGATAATTCGGGTTTTCCTAAAGTCTAATTTCCTTTTTTGTTATTTTGTTTATCTATTTAAAACAACCATGAATGTAGATAGACTGTTGCGAAGTTTATATATTCCATAATGTATTAGACTTAAGCAAAGATTTGATAGAGCGTCGTGTGTTTTGGTTTCCATATGTATGGAAGAATAGGTGGGAATTTTTTTCGTGTATACGATTTTGATAACACTTTAAGGAAATACAAACTTTTATTTACAAAAAAAAAATCACAATTTCATAGTACCTTGACACATATTTAATTTCACAAACAATACACACATGAAGCATAAGGAAACTTAATGTAATTTGAACATAATTAATGTCATTCAAGCACATACAATCAAGAAACTATAATCAAGTAGTATAAAAGTTTCAATCCTTCAAGTTGTCGAAAACATCAACATTCAAGGACATGAGCATTAATTCAACTTCATAATTAATATCAATTTTGAATAGTGTAATTGGCAAATAGTCATTTTTGTAAGTTTATTTGTAATCAAGTTCAACTATAAGTTGCAATAGTTCCTTTATAAGTATGAAATTAAACTTAATTTGAATTGCATTGTACTTATTGGGTGCATTCTCAGAGTCTAACACCCAAGAATCAATTGACTCTTTGCATTTGTAAGTCTACAATAAATGCTTGAGTCATTGAATTGTATATAGGTAGATTAACAAGAAGCCATTTTCTATTGTCAAATCAATTGTAATATGGATATACCTACATAAGTAGTCATTGTTTAGTTTTTCAAATGGAGCAAAGTATCGAATTCTTAGAGTTACTAAATACTTTGATAATTAACTCTATAGGAAACAAAATCTCCATTCCCTAAGATACTCTCAAATCAACTCTAACTTTTTTCCAAGTGACGTAAGATAAAGTTATACTTCTTCAAGAACAATCTCAACTCTTAAATGATGAATTGATCGATCTCAAAAAAAAAAATTCTATGACGTATTCTAAACTATTCCTTGTTTAGAAAAACTCTCTTTTTGATGATGATGATGATTCAGATCAACAATCAACTCATAATCAACTCAACAAAGAAAGTTCAATTGTAGGTGAGGATGAAGTTGTGCATGATCAAATTCAGTGTAATCTTTACAACTTCATCGTAAAAGCATTGGGAATAAATACAATTAAACAAAAATTGGCATGGTTTAGGATATGACAAGGGTTAAAATGATAATATCCTAGATTGCTCCAAACCACTTAACTTTGTGAGTGGAGGATTTTGTTTAATCAGAAGACATAGAAATCAATGAGGTTAATGGTAATGATCAATATATTGAAGAAAAACTTAATTTTTTTCTTTTTCTAAGAGCTAGTCACACGGAAGATCAATGTTTTGATCTCTATCATTGTCACGATTGTGGAAAGAGAAACAATTCAACCAATAGAATCTCCAAGTAAAACAAACATATAAGATTAAATATTCACTATGGGTGGATCAATCCTTGGAAATGGTCATCAACATACAATAACATATAGAAGTATTACTATATAATTCAATCTCGCATAAAGACAAATCGTGTAGTAGATAGTGAAATGAGGATAATACTCTCTTACACCTCAAAGGGGGAATTATAATGACGAAAATATCGCTCACCTTAAGGGGGGAGTGAAAAATCAAGTGAAGAGGGTTAGTGGTTAACCAAAAACCACCAAATACAATGACGATGTTGCTCTCCTTTAATCTAACAAATGGGGGAATATATATGGTTGTCAGACTTCAAGTTTTGACAACAACAAACAAATTGCCATGGGAAACAAAAAAATCCCAAATGGGAAACAAAAAAATCCCAAATGGGAAACAAAAACAATTTTTATATGGTAAACAACATTTTGTAGATGGTAGAATTCAATAAACAACTCACCAGTTGGGAAACAACAATCAACAGTCTCTAAATGGAAGACTTTGGGAAAATTATGGTTCAATGTCTTGCAGTTGAATCACACATAATACAAGATTGGTATGCTAATTAAGATCATTTTTGTGGACATTGCATTTTGTTCATCTTGATGGTCATTTAACCCAACAGAGGACAACTAGATCCTTCTGCATTATAGCTTGGCATTTGATTGAGTTGTCAGGCATTTTCAGGAATGTGTCAAACTTGTATCTAATTTACCTTTCTTGTTCCATTCTCATCATATTAGAGTTCACATTAGTGAAAAATTATAGACATTCTGGCTCATATGATCAAACTATGAGAATTTCTATATTTTTCAGCATTTAGATTTGGCGATTTTTCAAGCAACTCTTCGTTGAGGCTTAGTTTAGGAGTTTTAACATGAAGAATAGGATATGGTACTAGTCTATGCACCAAATTTGTTGGTATTATTTTTTAGACTTATGATTGAGGGGGGGAATGTTAGCCTATGAAACCAAATTTGATCATCAAGTCCTACACCACCTTTGTATATTTCACATTATGGGATATAGTTTTTATCCTAAGTGTGTTCTAGATGCTACTTTTCCTCATCCTTGTCTTATATATAGATAAGGTGTCGATAAGGTGTTTTCACTTATGTATGGTATATTTGTGTCATTGGAATGATTAAAAACATGACATGGATTGAGGTATTTTCCTCCAATTTCTTGTCCTTTCGTGTGTTTTTTTTCTTATCAAGAATTAGTTGATCAATTTTTAACTTTAATAACTAAGGGTGACCCTTATTTTCTCTAATATATGATCAACACTTTTGGTTAATGCTTAATTCTTTTTGTTTGATGATATTGTTTGAGGGATAATTTATGATTATTTTAGGATGAATAACTACCTTTAGATTAAAGTTGCTTTCTTTTCTCTCTCCCTTTTTTTTTTAAATTGAATGATTCAAGTTAACACTCGTTCATTGGAATCATGTTTCCTCCAAATATTATAGTACGCATATCCTTGTATCGTTTGAGGAATGGTGTATTCTTTGGTTGATGATGAAATTGATTGATTGATGTTTTTATGTTATTTTTTGTTCATTTTGGAGTGACAATGTGAGATTTTACTGAATGGTGATTAGTATGTAATGCTTATTGAACTCACCTAATGTTTCTTAGTTGAATTTCCAAGAAATGTATTTTATTTTTATGCGATGATTATCTTTCTATTGTATGGGTTACATGGTGACCCCATGGTGACATATGGAAATGAATGGATTAACATTATGTTAGTTTTTCTACATATATATAATTCATCTTGTGAAGGATTTTTTTTTAATGTATAGTGCGAGATGTCACTTTAGGGATGAAGCTATTCTGAGTGCAAAGAGATTGTAACATCCCATTTAGAACTTAACATCCTTGACTTAGAATTGAATTTTATAATTATAAGCTAACATTACATTGAATTCTTAATGTTGTATTATCCTTATTTATGACTCACACTTCATTATCTTATGTTCATTATGATCTAAAAAAGGGTGCATGTTGTAATTGTACTTGGTAGTGAAATTTTTATTTTACCTTAGTATATCACTTGATTTGGGAATTCAATGTCATGGGAGTGAAATTTTTATTTGACCTTAGTATATCACTTGATTTGGGAATTCAATGTCATGGATGACATTATTTATGTGGGTAGGTGGATGTAACACCCCTCATAAGCATAGTAGTGGGATTATGTGACACCTTTAGTTTAATACACCTAGTTGTATTTCATTAGAAGATGTTAATGTCACTTTATTTCTTTGCTAATACATTGATCTATAAGAAAGAGGATTATATCCCAATCACTTTACCAACATAAACCCTCAGCATAATTTTCTTTCTTGTATCTATCTTAGATATTTGATATTTGCATAGAATTCTCTACTTTCTATAGACTACCAATCCTTTGTTATCTTCCCTACTTTTTAGAGACTACCAATCCTTTGTTATCTTCCCTGCACAAGGACCTTACTTCTTCTCATGATAAGGAGGGTATTCTGTCAATGTAGTCTGTGCAATTAATTAGATAGAAATGACAACGATAATTATGCCAATAAAAGTAATCTAATCTCTGCACACTCTTTCCCTGAGAAGTTAGAATGGCCTTCATTATCATTCTTGGGTGTGAATGGACATGGAATAGGATCACCCATTACTATTGATTACTATTGAATGATATATAGGTGGAATGTTTCTTCATACTGAATTTGGACTTGATGCTAAGGGTTTCACATAGTTGTCATTAAATGTGGAACCTTTATATTGGGTTTTTCTTTCAATCGGCATGCACAATTATCAATACATTTGAATGGAGGAAGTAGAAGATTTGATTGTAGGGGAAGTTGCTTGCTTATTGGTTGCCACCTCTAGTATCCTTCTTTCCTTGGTTGCCACCTCTAGTATCCTTTCCTACACTAGTAGATCATTTTGTTACAAATATCACCAATAGTAATACATAAAGTAGGATTAAAAAAATGAATTTGCTATCATTCATATCCCAAACATCACTCCATGTTGTCAAAGGAATATGTTCCTCACTATTCATCAACTTCTTAATCACATGTTATTTAACAATGTTTCTGAATGAAATGCCTTCCACCTCTTTGTCCCTTCACTAGTTGTAAGTCCACATTATTACATGGATAACATAGGTTCAACGCCCAAGGTAGTCGTGATATGTGTGGGAAAGAGAGAATATGCACCAGCTATCAACTGAACCATGAGCCAATGAGGAAAATCGAGAAGAGGTAGTAACTAACCAAAGGGATAGATATTGAAAAACCTTGACAACAAATAAGATTCCTTGTGGCATCTTGAGACTAGTTTAGGGTGTGGTATGTCTAGATGTTGCACTATGCATTTGATATACTTATAAAGTAGGGTTATGTTTTCTACATGATAACCAACAAATGAAACATATGTGGGTTTCTCTTATTGCGAGGATTCACGCTCAAAGATATTCGAAAACAAATGAAAATGTGTGTGGGTCTCTCCTTGAGCTAGGGTTTGCACATATAGCTTTGGCAACAAAGAGAAAATACATGGGAGCTCCCTCGAGCTAGGTTTCACATGCCGCATTTTGAAAACAAAGAACAATTCCGGGGGGGGTTCTATATTCTCAATCTAGGGTTGACACACTATGTTTTGGACAACAAGAACAATATTTGGATTTTCCCTTCTCCAACTAGGGTTCACGTGCTGCATTTGGAAAACAAAGAGAAACTATGTGGGGTATTTCATTGTGAATATTCGGGCAACAAATAAGAATGCAAAGGGTTCTCCTTAAGCTAGGGTTCCCTCTCAATGTGTGGGGATCTCCTTGAGCTAGGGTTCCCTCTCAACGTTTTAGCAGTAAATAAAAATGCATGGGGCTCTCCTAGCAAAGGGTTCCATCTCAATGTTTTAGCAACAAATAAAAATGTGTTGGAAACAAAGATATGACCATGGATAGTTTAGACAGCCCAGAGGAACAAATGTGCAATGAGAAGTTCATCACCCACAACAATTATGAACAGATGCATAGCAACAATTAATAGGTTACTAGATATTTTAATAAACTAAACAAGTTAATTTAAACCAGTGATTTTTACAGCACATAGAAGAAACACAACTTAATGAGACGTGATTTTCACCATGAAACCCAAATTGGGAAAACCAGTTTCAATGGTGCTCATTAATCTTCTTTTGCAATTTTGGATACAATGTTCTCCTCCTCCCTAGCAAAATTAACTTTGAACATGAGTGAGAGTGAAGAAATAGGGAGATCTAGGGGGTAAGGGAAGGCTAAAAACCATGGTTCTTCACTTCCCATTCCATTCTCCTCTTCTATTAATTTCCTTATCTTTTAATCACATTTTCCTTAACTTACACCCTTATTTGTCTTATTCAACCTTTACCTTGCATTATTTTACATGGTTTACATAATATTAGTTGATTGTCAATTTGTTTTGTAGGTATTGAGTCTTATCCATTCTTGAATATGGATCCATTTCGAATCACACCTCTCCATTGAGAGGATTTTTGGCCTCCAAAATCTCGAGGAAACCAATATGGATCAATGTTGTCTATTTCTCTAGAATGTGGATTTGACGATAAATCCTAGATACATCTCTAACTCTAGCCCTAGCTATTGATCATGGCTCTAGCTACTAACTATGGTCCTTGACTATGGATTTGGCTTTGGTTATGGGTCATTTGTTCCCATAGTGCAACATTATTCCCACTAACTCTCATCTTTAAACAATCTCCGAATACAAAATCTAGACTCAACACTCATTCCCATCTCCCTCTCTAACTTGGAGATAGTCCATCTTGGCTACCAATGAAGCCATGTTGAAAGTTTCTCTTCTTGGTAAGTGTGAACCTAGTGTTTTCCATCATGCAATAACTCCTCAATGGAAGTGTGGATGTATTCATCTACTAGGATCAATTTCTTATCATCATGGAAAAAACCCTCTTGTTCCTACACATGCTTACAAGCACTTCCAAACTTCTCCAAAAAAAAACCCCAAGGTCATCAACCTCTATGCATCACTCTTTGACACATGTCTAAGAAGGGGTTCTTTGGATGCAATATTGAACACAAGAAATAGATTGTGGCTTCCCTCATCATCAGCCTATTGTCCATCTAGTTGGTGATGCAACCATCATGTGTTGTTATATCTCCTTGGATGACTTATGCCTCTTGGATTGGAAAGGAAGACCACTCTTCATATTCCACAATATTCACTCTCCACACCCTTTTCCTCGCTATGCAGTTTCTAGGGTGAATCTTTGGATGAAGTCCCCAACACTTTACTTCCCAATGACCACTCAACTTGTAGTGGAAACAAAATTTCTTGGCATTGTGGTATGGATTGCATGATATAATCCTCCTCTCTATATGCCTCTGACGTTGATGTTGGGATGGAGAAGCCTTCTTGCCATTACTCAACTAGAAGCAACTTGTCCTTTGGCATGTGGCTTACTTCTCCCATAAATATTCCTTAAGATGGATTTTGTTTCTACAGTGTGAGCATGTCTCTATGCACCAACAATTGTCTGTTGTATGGCCTCTCTTGTTGTAGCAACAACAAACAATAAAAGTCTCATTTAACATAGACCCCCTAGTCTTCTTATTCTTCTTTCTCTCACTGATTGGTTTGCTACTTTCTCTAAGTGGAGGTGTAGGTTGAGCTTGTGTACTCTCCTTATTGTTGCTCTCCTTCAATCTAACACGAGAAGGTTGAGGTGGAAATGAGCTACCACCTTCATTTATTGTTTCTTCTCCTTCTCTTGATGAGCAAGCCAACTCTAGCATGTTTGTTTCATTTACGAAAATGGTATTCATGGTGATGAACTTTTCACTTCTAGCATCAAAGGCTATACCTTCATGCTTGGCCCTTGGAATATCTACAATGGGGTTCAAGATGCATTGTCTCCTCTTTCCTGGCCCTTTTCCATCATATTCAACTTTCCTTAGAATTTTAGAGCCAATACCACTCGTATGATTCTCAAATTCACCAAGATACTCTTGAGAGATGTCTACTAAGGGTGAGCTTACCAAGGAAGTCTCATTCATGGTGAAAGCATATGTAGTGACAATGGAAGATTGTCTTGCTCCTCTATGCTCTTATACAACTGGTTGAAGCCTTTCCAAGACCTTCTCCTTCTCTTCCAAATCTTGTTACAATTTCATAGTCAATTACATGAACCTATCCACTTTCTAGTTATCCATATGGATGACCTTCTCACAAAGGTATATAAGTTCAGCTCTATGCTTGTCGCAATATATCCTCACTGTAGTGAGGGAGTGTTGGCCTTATTTAAAATTACTCTTGAGCAATGGAATAAATTTGGTAAATGTCTCCATGTGCTTCTCCATTTCTCCCATCCTCTAGTCAAACATGTGAACCTACTCCTTCAAACTCTAGTTCTCTTCTCATAATTGTTGGCTCATAGGTCTTCCAACTTATCTCTTCCTTCTTTACCCATGATGAGCTCTGCAATACTTTGTTCATATCTCTATAAGCAATGTCTATGTCAAGGATGCAACTACTATGATACCATATGATCCATAATCTAGAGGATTGTATCCCATTTGTTTCACCAACATGAACCTTGTGCATAATTTTATTTCTTGTCTCTATCTCAATTCTCAATTCTATTTGTGATATTTTCATAGAATTCTCTACTTTCTTAAGGATATCAAGCCTCTGTTCTATAACTTGTACAACTCCCTTAATTCTTCTCCTGATGAGGAGGGTCTTCTCTCAATGTAGCATGCAAAATCAATTAGCTATAAATGACAATGATAATTATGCCAATAAAAGTAATCCAAAGTGTGCAAACTCTTTCCTTGAGAACTTAGTACGGTCTTCATTATCGTTCTTGGGTGTGACTGGACATGGAATGAGATCACCCATTACTCTTGAATGAGATATAGATGGAATGTTGCTTCATACTCACTTTGAACGTCATGTTGAGGGTTTCACACAATTGTCATTAAAGTGGAAACTTCACACTTGGTTTTTCCTTCAATCGGTCTGCACAATTATCAATAGATTTGAATCAAGGAAGTAGAAGGTTGAATGTAAGGGAAGTTGCTCCCTTGTTGGTGGCCACATCTATTATCCTTGCATACACTAGTAAATCATAGTGTTACAAATCTCACCAATAGTAATACACAGAGTGGCAATAAAAAAATAAATTCGCTATCATTCATATCCCAAACATCGTTCCATGTTGTCAAAGGGAAGATGCTTCTCACTATTAATAAACTTCTTAACCACGTGCTATTTAACAATGTTTCTGAATGCAACACCTTCCACCTATGTGTCTCTTCACCGGCTGGAAGTCCACACATTATTACATGGATAACATAGGGTTCAACATCCAAAGTAGTTGTAGGACGTGTGGGCAAGAGAGAATATGCACCAACTATCAAATCGAATGCTCAACAGAACGCCTAAACCACGGGACAATGACGAAAATAAAGTAGAGGTAGTAACTGACCAAAGGGACGAATATTGAAATGCCATGTCAACAATTAGGATTCCTCGAGGCATCGTGAGACTAGTTTAGGGTGTGGAATGTTCGTAAGTTGCACTATGTAGTTGATACGCTCAAAAATGAGAGTTAGGGTTTCTGCATGATAAAAAACAAATGAAACATACATGGGTTTCTCTTGTCGCTAGTATTC
>ML784636.1:327847-352443 GCA_009831015.1 Picea engelmannii | reverse complement strand
CCTAAACATATGAGTGATATAGTTGATCGAAGAGAGTGACAGAAACAACAAATTCCTTGGTCTATTTGTAAACAAGGAATGCCTAAACATATGAGTGATATAGTTGATCGAAGAGAAACATATGAGCGATATAGTTGATCGAAGAGAGTGACACTAACAACAAATTCCTTGGTCTATTTTGTAAACAAGGAATACTTAAACATATGAGTGATATAGTTGATTGAAGAGAGTGACAAGGAATACCTAAACATATGAGTGAAATAGTTGATTGAAGAGAGTGACAATAACAACAAATACAACAACTACAGTTTGCAGTTGATTCAGTTGTCCCAGTCATTTCAATTGACCTAGAAGTTGCAGTTCCAAAGCTAGAGCTAATTCCACCAATTCTAGTTGAAGCCGACCTAGAACCTGTCGAAAGCTGCAGTTCCAAAGCTAGAGCTAATTCCTCCAATTCTAGTTGAAGCCGACCTAGAACCTGTGTAACATGCTCTGGCGCACTGAGCGAACTTATTCTTTGAGGACACTTGTTCGCAAGTGATCCGGATTATTATGCTATTAAAACATTTGATTTTGATTATGAGACGTTATGGGTTGATGACATGTTGTTTTACTGCATTGACATAGACAGGTGCTATTGACTCGGTTTTACTGAGTGTGCAGGATTTTGGACCTCGAGGATGCAGGGGCATTGATGGAACCCCTTGGACTCCGGATTGAGACGGGGAATGTACCATTGGGGTTTGATTGTTTTACTGTGATATTAGTGCATCTGATTAGATAATATGATATGGATATATTCTGACATTGATGATGCAGGCTGACGATAGCTTGCCGACCAGATTCACATGTGGAGTAAAGAGGTCACGCACGACTACCAAAGATGTTCAGGGAAAGGTGTGGATAACAGCCTCCCACAACTTACTAGCACTCCTGCCGTGGCTCGAACTATAGGTTAACGTTTACCTAGTTCGAGAGGACCCACAATGTCATGAGGACAGACTACGACAGTCGCTCACAATGATTCTAAGGGGTGTGTAATAAGGCGGGGGCCTTATTCCTTAGAGGCCCTTAGTCTCCCACAAGTTCACCTGGCAAAGTATTGACTCCAGGGGTTTTTGATGTCTGTCGGGTTGTTGTATTAAAGATTTTAATTACCTGAAAAAACTAAATTGTCAAACCAGGGTCAGTAAACTTAGAGCTGCTACTCTAGATGTGCTGGTAAGATTCTAACCTCTACCTAAATGTTATCCTAAGAAGAAAACATAAACTTACTCTTATAAATTGAATCCTAATGATTATCTTAAAACTCATCATATCTTGTCTAATTAATCAATGGAAACAATTCTAAATTAATCAAATGTATTCTATTCCTAATCCAAAGAAATCATCCAATGTTATCTACCATTAACTAAATACCTAATCATCAAAACTTCTATCTCAACCATAAAACACAAAATATTTTAAAAACCTTCTATTTAATATAAATACCAAGCAATTCTAAATCTAACAAAAGTAAAACTAATCAATGTCCTGTTTTAATCCACAAATATCGGAAGCTTCCTTTAACTAAACCATAAGCGAGCTACCATAACAAAACAAAGTAAATCTAAATTCAAACTAACTTCAAATCATGGTTAAACTGGACACTTGAAAACAGAGCAAAGCTAAACTAATTTAAGAGAGAGTGCAATTGACAATTGGTTTATTCCTCAAATTCTACACTGACAGTAACTCATTCTAACATTCAATGATCTACGAGATAATATGAAACTGAGAATGAACTAAACGAAAATGATTAAGTCAAAATTTAGTAGAGCAGTTTCAAGTTAAGAACTAACTCACATGCAGATTCTAAAAAAAACTAGAAACAAACTAACTATACTGTAGAAAAGAGAAAGCGAATTGAACCTGTTGGCAGGCCCAACCAAGAGGTGAAATCACCCTAAAATGAAACCAGAGCTAACTCAAATTATTCCATGCATAACTGTATCATTCCTCGTGCTCCATAATTCGCAAATAAACTCAAGTCATTTAACAGAAAATGATATAACACATAGAAATTGTATTATCAGCAATGTCGCGTAACATAATATATCATAACAACCCGTTTCTTGAGAGCGATCCGAGTTTATATAGTTCCTCCAAAAATAGTCTTGAACATAGGTACATTTAATTAAACGAATCTTAGATCCGAAAATGACTCAAAGTTAGTTAAAGCTAAGTTCACAGCTTCATGACACGAAGTGTCAAGAAGCGTGAATCGTAAAATAGAGATAAGCTTCATAATGAACGGTTCTATAATTCCGCTCTAAGTCATCACATTATGTTCTTTCAAAATTACATTCGATATTTGAAATCTAAGCTATGACTCAATCAATCGTATGAATCGGGACTGTCATTCAAATATGGCAATGTCATGCAAATCTTTGACATCTCCATTAAGTGCAAGCCAGTACCTGGTACTGATAAATCTGTTTCAAGGAAACAAGTACCTAACTCATGCCACGTTAGTATCAATATCAGTGTAAAGTATCAAGATACATTAAAAATAACTTAAATCATATGAATACCTTGAATAGCTCCATTTAGGGAAAAATGATGTGAAATGTATCAAGGTAAGGTAAAAAAGGAATGATACTGGATACAGAATGGGGGTATATCTGACGTGATATAGGAAAAAATATGGTCAAAATTGGAGACTAACATTCCCCCAAGATGAAGACTTTGCCTATCCTCAGGCAACAAAAAGTCAGAAACTAAGATTCATCAGAGTGTTGCAGCAGTTGCAACCAACATTTGTAATCTCTCATGCTTCTTTATGTTTCTGATTTCCTTCTTAAGAACCCGATTAATGGTGATGTGCTTCCTGGCAATCCTCTGCAATCTCTTATTCTTCTGCAAAAGACATCAATTTTTCTGGTTTAATCGCTCAATCTTTGACGAGAAGTGAGCTTGCCTGAGTTTCATAAGTTCATTTTCTATTTTTATACGCCGATCCAGTATGGCATACTCATGTAAATTCTCTTTTAACCTGTGATTCCTATTTTCCAATCTAACAACCATTGGTCACAAAGATCTACTGGAAGAGATTTCACAGTAAGATTCAAATGTCTTACAACAACCTTGTTGTGTTTGAGGGCTGGATTCGTGAGTGAACTCATCAGGTTCTTGAACAGGGGTATCGATTGGGTTGGATTCATGAATGAACTCATCATATACTTGAACAGGGGTATCGAATGGTATTTCAATTGGCTTGTCCTGCGCAATTTCTTCGGGCACATTATCTTGCTGATTGACTACACGAACTTTTCTAATCAATTGAGAGAGAGTCCATGTCATCTCGGAAGACTTTGGCGCCTCCTCATGATCAGTCATACTTTTCATTCTTTCCTGTAATGGATAGCTAGGCACGAAGTTATCCATATCTGAAAGTGTGCATTTACAATTAGGGTTCCTTCTAGGTTTGGCGATTAACTCCTCAAGTTCTTCCACATCAATAATATTTTTAGCAGTTGAAGAAGAAATCGGAGTTTCAACATTTACATCTATAGGGACAATATTTTCCATTTTTTTACGGCTAGTTTCCACACCATCATAACCATGGACATCAAACGAGTGTTCAGTGCCAAGATTATCATCATTAGCCTCAATTGTACAATCTCGTGTATACTCAGGATCATCACAGATTTTGGCTAGGGTTTTAACAACTTTCTTCTTAGAACTTGACTTCTTCTGTGGAGCAATTGACTCAATATTTTTATCTTTAGAATTGTCATAAGCTAGGATTCTTACAACAAACATATCCCAAGATTCCTGTTTGTGGGATAACGTGAACTTAACCAAAATTTTGACAAGACCAAAATGAAACAGACTGTCGCTAAAATCTTTTGCTTTATGAACTTGTTCTGCCATTTTCTTCAAACTCTTCAACAGAAAATAAGGGATGTTCACCAGATGGTTACCTTTGAAATGCAATAATAGTCGAGCATGACAGGGAAACACAATCATGTACTGACCTTCACAGGTGAGGTAGCGTTGAAGTATGGATAGCAACTGAGCCCATTTCGGTTCTAGCCACGACCTCGATGTGCCTTCTAACCATTGTAATTTCTGATACTAGGGTTGCAGGAGCTGTGTGCATAGCTTTTTGTCTACTGGTTGTCCCTTCGTCCATTTCTGACAAGTACTGGGTAATTGAATTGCTTCAGAAATGAACTTCTCTGTGACTTCAAATTCCAGCTCGCCCACTTTAGCCAGTCCACCATGAAAGTGTAGAGCGAATTGAAGTGTAATCTTATCATCATACCTGTCAAATTTCTTGAAGAATGGCTCCCATCTAGATTTCTGAAAGATGTGTTTGGTGGTTTCATACTCAGGAAGAGCCTCCAAATCTACATAAGTCTCAAGTTCATGATGATTCGCCACCATGATGCTACTTAGTATAACAGGAAAGGTTCAAAGGTGAGCAAAGGAATTAGATGAGGGAAACAAAGGAGTAGATTATGATGTATGAAATACGTCGTGAAAGGAATTATGGAAGGACATTTTAAGTGTTGTGAGGACCAGTAGCATGTGAAGGAATAATGATGGTCGTACACCTTTGTTAAAATATCATTTCACATGATTCGTGTCAAATTCAACCATTATAATATAGTTCATTCTTCATGACACAAAATGTCAAGAAAAAATGAACTCATCCTTTTAAGTACAGAGTATAGAAATGATGAAATGTCATGGAGTATCGAGGCAGTTATAGTTCAAGTTATTAATATGTACTTTAATAATTTAAACTAACATGAAACTATGCTTACCTGATCTCGATTACTTTCTCCCTGTTATGTTGTGCTTTCTTACTGTAGAGATTTTGAAACCAATTCTGAATCTGGAGAGCGCCAAAGTTGTAACTTGAATCTGTACTGCTGATAGCCACTGTAACTAATTAATTATGTCTGGTACTGAGGAAATAAACCGAGATCTGCAGAGAAACTTGAACCAATAATAACTTGCTGAGATATAAAAAGATTTCATGTTTATGAATCAAATTATCTTATGGCTATCCCTGAACCTATCTCTTGTTCATTCCTGAAAGGAATCAATCAAAATTATGTCCTCTACAACAACTTCAAATCTTTAACCCATGGTACAATTCTTATTTGTGTGAATAAATGTTCTAGAGTCGAACACAAAAAGAAATCATTGGATTACCGACCATTAATGAATGTCGTTAACCAATGCGAGATGACCCACCATTGATGTCAATGGGCCTGAAGGTACCTATAGTACATCCTAACAGGTACGAATAAAGGTCTTGGTGTCAAGTCACCTGTAGGATTTATCAACCAAGAGACATTGATGTATTCCCATGGTTGTTAGCAAGGAAATATGCCATTGAGGCATGCAGATTCTAGGGTACTAAATAGTCTCTAATATCTACTCCAGATAAGGTGTTGATGTCGATGGAGTGAGGCTTGTTGGAAGGTGGACCTTAGTGTATCCCACATCATCCAACGTGAGTGCAGATATAAATTTTGCAAAAAGTGATTTTGTGGAACAGTAATCACTTACTTGTGGATTTTATGAGCCCAAGTTAGTATATGCTCATTGCTTTCTCATGTTTTGAGAGTCTGAGAAAATGATAAAAGAAAACTCTAGGGGTTTTTTTTATTTTTTATCATAATCTATCAGACCTGGTAAAGAATAATCCTATTCCTGATAAATGTCCCTTTCATAATTTAATGAGCAATTCAAAGGGAGCAAATGAGGTCAAATTTATTAATTTCAAAACAAGACAGTATATGTTGATAAGAAAATTTCACAAATTAAAATGATCTTACCTTCTTACCTGTTGCGAAAAAGTGATGCAATTCAATTTTGTACTTGCTTCAAAAATCCTGTAAAACTGAAAACAATATGTCAACATATCCAAAATGTTTTTTTTTTCTATTTTTTTATTTTTTTATTATCATTTATTATTATTATTATTATTATTATTATTATATATATATATTATTTACAAAATTCTGAAACAACAAAAATGATCAAAGATTAGCAGAAGGAGAAGACTCTTCTCCTACTATCCTTATTTTTGGTTGTTTAGAAATTTCCTGTAGAAAATCATCTCTAGACAAGGGTTTGTTATATACTTTTAATCGATGTCCATTTTCTACAAAGGAATTTTGAGAATCATCTATGGTCTTGATTCTAACAGATCCATTATCAAAAACAGTTTCCACTTCATAAGGTCCCAACCATCATGTCATAAGTTTTCCTTTGAAAGTTTTATATTTGGAATCAAGTAGTAATTCCCAATCCCCTGGTTGAAAATGCTTCTTCTTAATGTATTTATCATGCCATTTTATACGTTGATTTTGTATGAGGATAGTTCTTTGAAGAGCATCTTGCCTAATTTCTCCCAATTCATTTAATTGCAAAACTCTCTGTTTCTGTGCCTCATCCAAATTCAAACCCAATTCTGCTGCTATGTGGAAGGTATGAATCTGAAATTCTATGGGAAGGAGAATTTTCTTTCCATATACCAATTCATAAGGGGTATGACCAGTGGTATTTCTTCATGTAGTTTGGTATGCCCATAAAGCCTCTGGAAGTCTATCCACCCAATCTTTGTGATGTAAATGTATTGTTTTGGTTAGAATAGCTTCTAGAACTTTATTCATGGATTCCACTTTCCCATTGGCTTGTGGATGGTATGGAGAAGACTTACAGTGTTGTATGCCATATTTATTTGTGAGTTCCCTCATCAGCTTAGAAGTGAATTGAGCACCTTGATCAGTAACAATCTCTCGTGGAACACCAAAGCGGGTAAAGATATCTTCATAAATAAATTCAACCACTGATTTCTCAGTTGCTTGATATAAGGATTTTGCCTCTACCCACTTGGTCACAAAATCTGTACAAACCAAGATGTACTTCTTCTTCCTCGACATTGGGGAAATCGTTCCTACAAAATCAAGTGGCCATTTATCAAATGGTTCAATCACAACCTGCGGTCGTAAGGGCATCTCGTCTGCTACGGTAGGCCTCCCCATCCTCTGACAACTATCGCAGCATCTTACATATTTTGTTGCATCTTTAAATAGTGTCGGCCAGTAATATCCTGATTGTAAGACTTTATATGTCATTCTCTTATCAGAGAAGTTTCCTCCACATGGCCCGTCATGACAGGCCTGAAGGATATCGAGAATCTCATATTCCCGAACACATCTCCTAATGATCATATCGGGACTTGTTTAGAAAAGATCACTTCCTACCCAAGAGTAATAAGAACTTTTCTAGACAATTCTTTTCTTTTGTGGTGATGACAAATGAGCTAGTAGTCTCCCTGTAGCTAAATAATTTGTCGTATCTGCAAACCAAGGGGTCTTAATAGCTACTACAAATATATGTTCATCGAGGAAATTATCATTCACTAGAATGTCAATACTATCTTGAGGAATACGAGAAAGAAAATCTGCAACTACATTTTCTTTTCCTGGCCGATCAACTATAGTGATGTTAAATTCTTGAAGTAGCAAAAGACATCGTGTGATTCTTCCGGTAGTAACTAGTTTATTCATAAAAAATCTAATAGCAGAATGGTCAGTATGTACAAAAACCTCATACCCAGTGATGTAATGACTGAATTTGTTAATGGCATAAACTGCAGCCAAAAATTCATTCTCTGTCACAGTGTAGTTCAATTCAGGAGGAGTAAGGTTTTTGCTGGTAAAGTAAATAACATAGTTTTGTTGGTTTTTTTTTGTCCAAGCACTCCTCCTAAAGTAGTGTCTGAGGCATCAGTTGAAATATGGAAAGGAAGAGACCAATTTGGTCCTTGTAGAATAGGTGCCGTGGACAATTTTTGTTTCAAAGTTTCAAAATCATTTTGACAATTGTTATCCCAACAAAATTTTGCATCCTTTGCTAACAGTTTAAACATGGCGCTGGCTATCTTTGTAAAGTTTTCAATAAACCGATGATAATATCCAGCATGTCCCAAAAAACTTCGCACATCTTTTTGGGTTTTTGGAGAGGAAAGCTTAACTATTACTTCAATTTTAGCTGGATCAACTTTAATTCCTTTTACAGACAAATGATGACCCAACACTATTCCCTCAGTTAATAGCATTTTACATTTTTTGTGACTAAGGGATAGATTTGATTCCTGACAGCGAATCAAGACTTTCTCAAGATTACTTATGGCTTCTTCGAAGGTATTACCATAAACAGTAAAATCGTCCATGTACACCTCCACACAATCATGAATTAAGTCAGCAAAAATCCCAAGGACTGCTCTCTGAAATGTAGCAAGAGCATTGCATAATCCAAAAGGAAACACTTTATAAGCATAAGTGCCCCAAGGACACGTGAATTTTTTTTTGTCTTGGTCTTCAGGAGCAATTTGAATCTGATTGTATCCACTATAACCATTGAGAAAGGAAAAGTATTTTTTTCCAGCCAAGGTATTCAAAACCTTATCTATAAAAGGCAAGGAAAAGTAGTCTTTCGAGGTTGCCTTATTCAACTCCCTAAAGTCTACACACATTCTCCATTTCCCTGTCATTTTCTTAGGTACCACAACAAGGGGTGAAACCCACTTGCTGTCAGAAATTGGATAAATGAATCCCACATTTAATAATTTATGTAGCTCTTCTTTCACGAAATCTTTTAGGATTGTATTCATACACCTTTGTGGTTGTCTTATTGGTGTTATCTCTGGTTGGATATATATGTGGTGAATATAGGTGTCAAGATGCACTCCTCTCATATCAGTGTACTCCCATGCAAATGCTCCTGATTGTTCTATCAAAATATTTGTTAACTGCTCCTGTTGGTTGAGACTTAATTCAGAATTGATGTATAGACATTTGCTTGGGCTGATTTCTATTGGAACAGTATATGATCCGGGATGCTCATCAATGGTGAAAACCATAGATGGTGAAGACGAGAAAAATGACTCATTTCGTTATTGAAATTCCTCCTTGAAAATTTGATCGTATTGAAAATATGTTTGTGGAAATTCGACATTTTCTATTACAGAAAGAAATTGGCTTAAAATATCATCCTCTGTTGGTTCTTGTAATGTGTGAAATTCATCAACAGAGAATAAAGGTTCTTCCTCATCATTCTCGTGATAGGGACATTTTAACCACCATAGTTCTACTGTAACCGGTTGAGCATGCAGAAAAAGAGTAAGCTTCTATGAAGAAATGCCATTTGAGATGAACATATCCCCACCACGACATCCTATGAAAGCATTGGCCGTAGCCAACCAAGGTCTCCCAAAAATGATTAGATGACCTTTCATGGGATCCTTTGAATGAATAATCATGAAGTCAACATGAAATTCCCATGAAGCTAATGTAACAAGAATGTCATCGAGGACCCCAGCAAGTTTTATAGTTGTTCTATCAGCAAGTTCAAGAACTTTAGGGGTAGGGCGAAGGAATTGACTTAGTTGTAAGAGCTCAACTGTAATGATGGTCATTATATTAATGGTTGCACCCAATTTGACTAAATTATTACCAATAGAAACATTGTTGATAGTAACTGATACTATTGGGTTCCCTGGGTTGGCATACTTCACAATCTTAGGAGCTTCATAAATACAATTCGATGATTGGCCTACTAGGTGTATCGTGGGTGGATCTTTCTGTTTCTTACCTGGTTTCTTAATGCAAAGTTCTTTAATGGTATTGGCGTAGATCGGAACATCTCTAATTGCTTGTAACAATGGAATCTTAACACATAAATTTTTTAGTTCATTCATGATGTCGAACTCGGATTGAGCAATTGGTTTTTCAATGAGCAACCTCTTAGGAAAAGGAGGTGTTCGTGGAACCTGAGTTTGTATGTTTTGTTGTGATTCAGATACTTTATTCTTTGGAATGGTGACATATTTTAAAGATACCTCATTTGATAAATCATCTACAGGTTCTTCATGTTCTTGGATAATTACCTTTGGTGTTGTTCTTTTTACAGGTTGAGTTTTATTTAAAGTTTTCCTAGATCTCAACTGTATTTCTTGTATGGAAATGAGGTTTATGGTGTAAGCTAGGAAGTTTTGAAAATCAACATTATGGAGTGGCAGAGGTGGTCTATTATTAGGATTTGGAATGGGTTGAGCGGGTAATATGGTGGGACGAGGTGGATTATGAGGCTGCTGAGGAGTTTGTTGAATAGGTGGTAAAGGAGGTGGAGTAAATACAGGAAATAACTAATGCATGTTTGGAGGGTATTGAGTACATGGATTCTGGGGAATTGGTACCTCATGTTGTTATTGATTATTTCCATAATTATGTTCTCTCCATCCCTGATACCAAGGTTGAGCAGGAACATTTTGCGTAGGCCAATTTGGCCAGTTCCAAGGATGTTGTTGTTGTTGAGAGAAGGGTGGATAATAGCTAGAAGGTTGTGGGGATGGTTCTTGATACATATTCGGGTTCCTAGGTTGCCAAGGCCTCTTAGGTGCAGATGGAGTTCCTGGAGCTTCCCCTCCCTTGTATATAGCTTGCAGTCCTGGTAAGGATGGGCAATCTTCTGTTTTATGATTTTCAGTACAAATTGCATATACAGAAACATTGTCCAAAGGACATTCTTATAAAGGATGCCTTTTTTTACATTTCAGGCAGAATATGCTTAATACAGGGTTTTCCTCTTCCTTCTTTTTCTTAATCTTTAGAGTGTCTAACTGAGAGCCGATTGTTACTAAAATGTCTTTTTTAAAATTTTCCAAAAGGTTTCCCAGTTCAATTCTAGTAACTCCACCAGATGTGGGTACTTTGGTGTTTTTGTTGACAGGTTCTCTCACGCTTTTTACCGTTTTCCCCCTACTTCTCGAATAAGTTCTACATAGTTCACTGAGTGCTTCAAAGTCTTTCTGATAAATGTCTCCTGAAGCCATTAAGTTGAGAGTGTCAATGTATTAATCTAAAACCCCTTTTAAGAAAAGCGTCTTGATTGCTTCATCTTGGAGATCATTATATTTGGATTTTTGAAGAGTATATGTAAACCTTTCTAAGAAATATTCAAGGCTCTCTTCATCTTGTTGTTGCATTTTAAAAATATCATTTCGAGAATCCTTGGGTCTACAATAGTCTTAGTACTTCTTTAAAAATTTTGTCTTCATATCTTTCCAAGATCTAATGCTATACTCTCCTAAACTCATGAACCAACGTAATGCAGAATCTTTTAGGGTAGCAGGAAACAACTTCATCTTATGTGAATCTTGGAGATAATTATAACTCCTACACATGATATCAAATTCAAAAAGAAAGACATCAAGATCTTTACTACTTTTCCCATAAAAGGTTGGTAGTGTCGAAGGTGGGATATTTTTCATATTGACATTTTGGACCAAATCCAAATATGGAAACCCAAAGGTGGTTTATGGTCTTAGCTCAGTCTCTACTCATTCTTCTTCTTCATTTTCAATATGAATTTATCCTCTCTCTCTTCTATCCAATTCTCTCCCTCTTTCTGCCATGTTTAAAGGATTACCAAAAATTGTCAATGCAATCTGATCTTTCTTTGGTGAGGGTGTGAAATCCCACCTCTCTAGATTCTTTTTGACAGAATAACTATCTCCTATTGGTTCTTTTGAGGATCCTATTACCTCTGATTCAATAGTTGTAGTTATTACTTGTGAAACTATAGTGTCAGGGTTCCTGAAAATAGCTTGCACTTCTTCTGGATTAACTATGTTGACCGAGTTTGGATCATCAGGAATTTGAATTTGTTGGTATGTAGTGTTTCCTGGTTTTGGAGGGGAAATGATAAATGGTTTAAGTTCTTTTCGTGTGGTATTATCCCCTTCTAATCCAATTTCCATTTGTTTTGTTCCTGATTCTATGTTTTGCTCTATGTTTTCCTCAGCCAGAGTTCCAGTCTCAGTTTCTATTTCTTTTTGGGTGGAGGTTTCTTCTTTTTGTTGTTTTTAGTTTCCCCTAAATCTACCTCTATGATCTCTATTTCTCATGAAAACATACTAGATAAAATAAAAACTAAGATTGGGTTTCAGAGGAACCTATGATAACAGATGTGTCGGTTCTCACCCCTCGTCTCACAGCTCCTCTTTCGTCAACCTACTAATCGTACCACACCAAACCAAATGCATTTAAAAAAAAAACAAATAAATTATCTAACTTACCTTCTAAACAGCTCCCCGACAACGGCGCCAAAAATGTCAGGCTGTTGTATTAAAGATTTTAATTACCTAAAAACACTAAATTGTCAAACCAGGGTCAGTAAACTTAGAGCTGCTACACTAGATGTGCTGGTAAGATTCTAGCTTCTACCTAAATGATATCTTAAGAAGAAAACATAACCTTACTCTTATAAATTGAATCCTAATGATTATCTTAAAACTCATCATACCTTGTCTAATTAATCAATGGAAACAATTCTAAATTAATCAAATGTATTCTATTCCTAATACAAAGAAATCATCCAATGCTATCTGCCATTAACTAAATACCTAATCATCGAAACTTCTATCTCAACCATAAAAGACAGAATATTTTAAAAACCTTCTATTTAATATAAATACCAAGCAATTCTAAATCTAACAAAAGTAAAACTAATCAATGTCTTGTTTTAATCCACAGATATTAGAAGCTTAATTTAACCAAACCATAAGCGAGCTACCCTAACAAAACAGAGTAAATTTAAATTCAAACTAACTTCAAATCATGATTAAACTAGAGACTTGAAAACAGAGAAAAGCTAAACTAATTTAAGAGAGAGTGCAATCGGCAGTTTGTTTATTCCTCAAATTCTACACTGACAGTAACTCATTCTAACATTCAATGATCTACGAGATAATATCAAACTGAGAATGAACTAAATGAAAATGATTAAGTCAGAATTTAGCAGAGCAGTTTCAAGTTAAGACCCAACTCACATGCAGATTCTAAAAAAAATAGAAACAAACTAACTATACTGTAGAAAAGAGAAAGCGAATTGAACCTGTTGGTGGGCCCAACCAAGAGGTGCAGTCGCCCTTAAACGAAACCAGAGCTAACTCAAATTATTCCATGCATAATTGTATCATTCCTCGTGCTCCATAATTCACAAATAAACTCAAGTCATTTAACAGAAAACGATATAATGCATAGAAATTGTATTATCAGCAATGTCGCGTAACATAATATATCATAACAACTCGTTTCTTGAGAGCGATCTGAGTTTATATAGATCCTCCAAAAATAGTCTTGAACACAGGTACATTTAATTAAGCGAATCTTAGATCCAAAAATGACTCAAAGTTAGTTAAAACTAAGTTCACGGCTTCATGACACGAAGTGTCAAGAAGCGTGAATCATAAAATAGAGATAAGCATCATAACGAACGGTTCTATAATTCCGCTCTGAGTCATCACATTCTGTCCTTTCGAAATTAAATTCGAGATTTGAAATCTGAGCTATGACTCAATCAATCGTATGAATCGGGACTGTCATTCCAATCTGGCAATGTTGTGCAAATCTTTGACATCTCCACTAAGTGCAAGCTGGTACCTCGTACTGATAAATCTGTTCCAAGGAAAAAAGTACCTAACTCATGCCACGTTAGTATCAATATCAGTTTAAAGTATCAAAATACATTAAAAATAACTTAAATCATATGAATACCTTGAATAGCTCCATTTAGGGAAAAATGATGTGAAATGTATCAAAGTAAGGTCAGAAAGGAATGATACTGGATATGGAATGGGGGTATATCTGACATGATATAGGAAAAAATATGGTAAAAATATTGTTCGTCGAGGGATTTTCAAAGATAGAAAATCCGATCACGGAATTGCAAAAGAAAAACAAGAAGTTTGTTTGGACCGAGAAATGCACATAAGCATTTTGGAGGCTCAAGGGGTTGTTAAAAACAACACTGATACTAAATGTCCCTGACATGGACATGGACTTATTGGCATGCACTATGCATCCAAGGAAGGCTTAGGTGGAGTCTTTATGCAAGACGGACGAGTGATCTCTTACATCTCGAGGAAACTGAGAAGGCATGAGGAGAACTATGTGACACATGATTTGGAGTTGTTAGCCATCGTATATTCCTTGAAGGTTTGGAGACACTAGCTTTTTGGACAAAAATTTGAACTAAAGACTAACCACTGTGGACTACAACACATCTTTACGCAAAGAGACCTGAACGCACGACAACAACGTTGGTCGAAATTGCTCAGCGAGTACGACGTCGAGATTACTTACATAAAAGGAACAGTGAACCGAGTGGCAGATGCATTGATTCAGAGACCATGCATATTTTTGGTGTTGCCTCTTCAAATGAATCTACATGAAAATATTCTAACTTTACAGCATGACGATGACTGGTACAAAGAGGTCAAGGGTTTTATCGGAAAAAACACAATGATGGTACCAAGATTTGAAGGATTTTCGTTTGATGACGATGTTTTATTGAGGTTTAAAAATCGGATTTACGTACCACCGAATGACGAGTTGAGGATGTTGATCCTAAGCGAGGCTCATAGAGTAGTTTACATGGCTCACCTGGGAGTCACAAAGATGAGGGCAGACCTTAAACCCTTATTCTTCTCGAAGGCAATGAAGGCAGACATAGTCAACTATGTGGCCATATGTCTATAATGTCAGCAAGTAAAGGCTGAACATAGACACCCAACAAGATTACTACAACCACACGCTATTCTAGAATCGAAATGGGAGGTTATTTCGATTGATTTTATTGTTGGATTGTTGTTGACGACAAGGAGACATGACTCGATTTTCGTAGTAGTAGACACTCTGACGAAGAGTGCTCACTTTATTCCTGTACGTACAATGTATCAGACACCTGATGTAGCTAGAGTTTTCATCAGTGATATTGTGAGGCTGCATGGTGTGCCTAAGAGGATTATATCCAATCGAAGATCGGTGTTTACTGGACGATTTTGGACAAGTTTCCAAGAGGCCTTCAGAACCCAACTTAACTTCAGTACGGCGTATCACCCAGATACTGACGGGAATACCAAACGAATGAACCAGACCTTAGAAGACATGTTGCGCATGTGCGTGATGGACCAACAAAAGCATTGGTAAGAATTATTGCCTCTAGTGGAGTTTGCTTACAACAACAGTTACCAAAGCACCGTTAAGATGGTGCCTTTCAAGTTTCTTTACAGGTGATCGTGTTAGACGCCTTTGAGTTGGGATCGGCTTGAGGATAGAGTCCTGGTGGGACTAGAAGCGATCCAAGAAATGGAAGAGCAAATGCAAACAATAAGACAAAGGATTAAAGAAGTGCAGGATCGACATAAGAGTTATGTCGATGCGCACTGTGTCGACTGTAGTTACGAGGTTGGCAATCGAGTCTTCTCGTGGGTTGAACCGCATAAGAGTTCGATCAAGTTTGGAAAGGGAGATAAACTCTCTCCTAGGTTCGTGGGACCCTTTGAGATTGTGGAGAGAAAGGGGCCTGTGGCCTATCGACTAGCCTTGCCTGATTCTTTGAGACATATGCACGATGTTTTTCATATATCTATTTTGAGACATTATATTAGTGATCCTACACATGTTATTGACATGAGTTCCTTCCAGGTATCGGATGAGGGGGTGCTCACGGCTGAGCCGATCTGCATCTTGGATCATCGCATTCAGCAGCTACGACGTTGAAAAGTAGATAAGGTCAAGGTCCAATGGGACAAATATAGTCTGCACTCAGTGACCTGGGAGGACGCATATGATATGTGCCAGTAGTTTCCATTTTTGTTTGATAGATAGAATTATGATACTGTGATACACATTATTTCATCACTTATACTGTGAAACTTCAGGACGAAGTTTAGACCAAGAGGGGGTGTATGTAACATCCCACTTTGGCACACTGAACAAACTTATTCTTTGAGAACACTTGATCGCAAGTGATCTGGATTATTATGTTATTAAAACATTTAATTTTTATTATGAGGCGTTATGGGTTGATGTCATGTTGCTTTACTGCATTGACATAGACAAGTGCTATTGACTCGATTTTACTGAGTGTGCACGATTTTGGACCTCAAGGATGCAGAGGCATCGATGGAACCCCTTGGAATTTAGATCGAGTCGGGGAATGTACCATTGGGGTTTGATTGTTTTACTATGATATTAGTACATCTGATTAGATGATATGATATGGATATATTCTAACATGATTAATTGATGATGTAGGCTGAGGATAGCTTGCCGACCAGATTCACATGTGGAGTAAAGGGGTCAGACATGACTACCAGAGATGTTGAGGGAGAGGTGTGGACAATAGCCCTGCCACAACCTACTAGCACTCCTTCCATGGTTCGAACTATAGGTTAATGTTTACCTAGTTTGAAAGGAACCACGATGTCGTGAGGGCAGATTGCGACAGTCGCTCATGATTATTCTAAGGGGCGTGCAATAAGGCATGGGCCTTATTCCTTAGAGGCCCTTAGTCTCCCACAAGTTCACCTGGTGGAGTATTGAATCCAAGGGTTTTTGATGTCTACCAAGTCAGTCAAGAGGCGAGTGGCACCCTTGGAGCATGTAGTGCGTCCTGAAGGGCATGTCGCGAAAGGGAAACAGATTAAGGTGAGTGACACTCTTGGAGCACCTAGTGCGTCCTGAAGGGCACGTCACATTGTTGATGATAAATGAATGAACCTAGATGGCCTTAGGAGGAATAACGTGTTAAGAATTTAAAAAAACAAATTCCCTAATAAAATGTCTTCCGACACAAAAATTAAGGTCTAAGTCTAAATTATGCTAGTGGTAAAATTTTATCTATCTTTTAAAATATATATATATAAATATATATATATATATATATATATATATATATATATATATATATATATATATTAAAAAAAAAACAACATAAATAATAATTATACTCCTCGTTAAATCTTGTAACATTATGGGGGTAAGCAATTTAAATAATTCATAAAAATCTATTAGGGTAAAATAAAAAAAGGGGGGGAATAATTGTTTTATTTTTATGATAATTTAAAATTATTAACTAATAAGGGAAAAAGGAAAAAAGGGGTTAATTTCTACACCTCCCATTTTGAGTCCTAAATGAAAAGGGGAAAGAGGGAAATCTAAAATATTTAGGAAACTAGCAAAAGAGGGAAACATGAGAAGAAAAGGGAAACCCAAGGGAAAAAGCAGAAAGTCAAACTTAGNGGGGTTAATTTCTACACCTCCCATTTTGAGTCCTAAATGAAAAGGGGAAAGAGGGAAATCTAAAATATTTAGGAAACTAGCAAAAGAGGGAAACATGAGAAGAAAAGGGAAACCCAAGGGAAAAAGCAGAAAGTCAAACTTAGTAAGGTATCTACCATTAAGAACCTTCTAATTTATAACTGAACTAGTAAATAGATAATGGGGGAAAGTCATTAAAACCTGTAAAATATTTTGGGGACACCTTGGAGCGATTCTAGGAGTGACTCTAGGTGGGTGAGGGAAATAAGAGAAATTAATAAATTAAAGAAATTAATTTGTGGAGGAACGAAGGGGATGGGTGACACATGTACGTGGAGGAATTTTTAGGAATTAATTTTTAAAACTTTAATTAAATGAGATTTTAGGAAAGTAAGGGACTACGAAACTCTATATAATGAAGGGAGGAGATGGAGGATGGATCTCTTCGGTTTGTGTAATGTTATGCTGCAAAAATCTCTACTTGACTAACTTAGCTTGTGGGAGTTGGGATACCCAGCTCGGTGAGGAGTGGTAGCTCGGCCTTGCGAGGCGAGCTGGTAGCTAGCTGAAATCTATGGATAGTGTGTGTGTGGCCCCTTTGCGGCTTGGGGGGCTAAGGGGGAAGAAGAGTACCCCTAGCATTGGCTGGGAGGTACTGGTGAAGTCTCGTCGATCAGCAAGCGGAAGTTGCACAAAGTGTGTGGGACGTCACTCAGAGTGGGTGATCAGGCAACGATACGCTCTCTTCGTTTTACATGGTAGATTATTGTAGGATTTATGCTTGGATATGAATGTTTAATGGATTAAGTAAACTGATTGTTTAGATTGATCACTGAGTTTCCTTCAAGAGCCTAGCCCGATGATTGATTGACTCCCATGGTCTTCGATTCCCGACATGTCTTGACCGCCTGTGGTGTATTGATTGTGACCATTGTGGTTGTTGCCCTTCGTCCCTAGCTCATTAGTCCTCGCCTGAGCAGTTGTCCAGGAGCCTAATCTACAGTTGTCTCTTCGGTGTTAATAGACCTATGGATCTCAACGCCCTGCTTTTCTGTGCGAGGAT
Source organism: Picea engelmannii (assembly GCA_009831015.1). NCBI lineage: Eukaryota > Viridiplantae > Streptophyta > Pinopsida > Pinales > Pinaceae > Picea > Picea engelmannii. The sequence continues at coordinate 334,203 of ML784636.1, read as the reverse complement.
GATGAACGAAGGATGAACCTATCTGTCGTCTACCTCCGTTGTTGTCCTTGGATGATTGGTTCCTTTCAGTTCTCTTAATGTTATATCCATTTTATATTGGTATTCTGGCAATGGAAAAATAATTAATTTCAGTCTGCAATTTGTATTGGTATCCCGATAATGTAAAGGATTTAAATCAGTCTGCAATTTTTATTAGTATCCCGGTAATGTAAAGGATTTAATTCTTCCTACAATTTTTATTAGTACCCTGGAAATGAAAAGATTTAATCTCTGTCTGCAATTTTTTTTTTACTTACTGGTGTCTTGGAATGTAAAAGAATTTAATTTAAATCTGCATTTTTTTTTTGGCATCCTGGAAAAAAGAAAAAAGAAAAAAAAACACTTAAACTTCTAAGTCGGCGTTTTATTTTTGGTACTCTAGAGTTGGATAACGTTGGTGTCATTTCTTAGTCTACGTGGTGTTGTTATTCCTGGCAGTGAACAAACAATTAATTTCATCTCTGCATTTTCATAACTGTTGTCCTGAAATGAAAAGAGTTTTTGTTATCCCTGTTTGCAATTTGTGTTTGGTCTGCGATTTGCATAAAAAAAAATATTGCTATGCGAATACACTTGTTGCCTGGCGATTTCCCATGAAGAGGATTGCTTTTGAAAAAAACAAATACTGCTAATTGATGCCTTGTTGCCTGGAGATTTGCCATTCCAATGTGTTTGAGCTTGCTGTGAATGACCATCGATTTTGCAATTTAAATGTGACTGTATTTACTGCCTTAAAGACTTCAATTTGCCACTTTTAATAGACTGAGTCATTGCCGGATTTTTCTCCCTGCATTTTCTTTTTACCCTGAGGGCGTTCCATGGCTAGATAATACGCTGGATTTTTCTTTATTAAGAGTGCATTTATGAAGCGACTTATTGCTCTGCATTTCCGGTTGTAACCACGAGTTTGCCAACGATTGGTGCCTGCGTCTTCCTATGGAATGCCCACCATTTTTGCCAAATAAATGTGACTGAGTTGTTGTTACTTTACCACGATTTTTGCTGTTACACGGATTTTATTCTTCACTGATACCATAATTTTATTATCACGATTTGTTACCCATATTATATTACCACGATTTTTTTAACCGTCACTGATCTTATCTCCTTGCTGTTACCACGACTTTATCCCGGCAATGAAATTTTAATTATTGACAAAACGAATTTGATTGATGGCACTTAATTCTTTAATGTACAATGACTGGCTTAATGGCAACGTGATTGTAATCCTGGCAATTACATTTGTAGTTAATGGCATTATGAATTTTATTGATGGCATTGTGATTTTCGATATTCCTTCCTGTGGTGTGTATTGTATAGCGAGCTGCCTTTGTCAGTCCTGCGAGTTTGTTTCTCACCTGACGACGCTGTGTTCTCTAGGAATGCATTGCATTTAATTTTTCCCTCAAACTTCTGAAGGTGTTTTTTCGTTCCCCATATCTCTTTCTCAACTAATTAGTGACTGATGCGTATCCCTTGCAGATCACTTCTCTGTGTCTTAGTTGAATACGTTCTATTTATTATTGTAATTAATTATAGTTTAATCATGTACTCCCGCGTTGATGCCTGGGAATTTTTATTGCAAAATTTTATGATTTCAATCTTGTATTCCGGCCTTGAATGATTTGAATCTATGTATTCACAAGGGTTAAGTAGATTGCAATTTATATAACTATTCATGGATAAATTCCTCATTTTTATTATTGCAAATTAAATGTTATTTAAATCATGTCTTGCGGCGTTGAATGTGTAGTATTCATGTATTCCATAAGGCTATTTATGTTTTAGATTTGTAGTTAAGGTTGCTTAGATTCACATGGTTACTAGCTGGTAGTCATTTAGGCTTGCTAATTAGACTTGTAATATAAGTTAAATTGACATGTAGTTATTTTCTAACTTGGTAAATTAGATTCATTAAATTGAATTTTTGACTTAGTGAATGGATCTACTTGCAATTTAGACTTGTTAAATTTAATGTTATTATAGAATCGTAGTGGGTGGACTAATTGAATTTTAACTTACTTTTAGAGTGGCAAACGATGTTAATTTAGATGGTCAGTATTGACTAGTTTAGACTGGGAGGTTGGTCGGGTAGTGGACGACATCATGTATGGGCTTGTGTCATCCCTTTTCTTCATCCTCTGGCGTCTCGTCGACATATTGATGGGGTACGGGTGTGGTTTTCCTTTCGGTATTTGGTTTTTAGCGAGTTTGTTTTATCTAGAGCCCTCAGTCTTGATAGGATGTGTGGTGCCAAGGTTGTTGATGCATCTATCACTTGAGGATGACATGATTCTTGATGAGGGGATCATGGCATGCTCTACGGGATAGCAGTGAACGAAAAACCTGGCTGGAGTCGATGTGTGTTGCAGAGTGTTGTCGAGCATGGTGAGTCGCATGGGCGCATGAGTGGAATTCCTTCGTGTGTTTGGTTCACACGCCTAGAGGTTCGAGTCTTTTTCGTCAACGTCGTTGTGTTGGGAAGGGGAAGTTGTCCGTTAGCTTGTAGGAGTGTTTTGGTTGCATCGGGCAGGTAGTCATTCTTCCTTCTTGTCCTATGTTTGTTTTGCCCAGTTGCCCTTGTGCCAGTGCGTGGAGTCATAGTTACATGTTGCTTGGACGACGTGCTTTCATTTGTCGTCAGTTGTGTGGTTATTGTTGTCATCATCGCCTTCTTGTCTTTAAAAAAAAATGCTCTTTCGATTTCGCGTGTAGTCGTAATGATTGGGACATTTCAACCTGTTGAAAGCTAGTAGTTGCAATTTCAGTCCCCCCAACGATTGTTCAACTTGATATACACAAGTTGAATCAACGGTACCAATATATTTCAACCTCTTAAGTGTTGAAGGGCGGTGGCATTATTCGGTATAACTCTGAAGCGCTACATATTTGAAAAAAAAGTGATTTTTTAAACATATTCAAAAAAATCAATATGATAAATTGGACACGTGCCATACGTATCCCACATATCAAATAGATGTTTGCATGATTTCCACCTGCATGATTTCTAATATTCCATTTCAATATCCCACACGATGTCTATGTCTTTGTATAGCCTATAGCCTATAATTCACACTCTAACACTATATAGCCTATATTTCTATATAGCGATCATAACAGTATTAACAAGGCTATTTCTATATAGCGATCATAACAGTATTAACAAGGCTATGGTAGATCATAGATTCAGTGAATTGTAATCCGTATAACTGATCTGGATAATGTAACAGATTGAATCATTAAATCTGTTAAATGGAATTTAACAATCTGATTGGCATGATGTGAATTTCAAACTTCGAGCTCTCTCTATTAAAAGAAAGGGAAAGTCATTTTTTCCCCTTTTTTAATTATTATTTCATTTTTTCATTCTCTCCCAATTGCAGTCGAGTATGTACCTAAAAGAGTCACATTGTATAATTTTAGGTATGAAGTCACATTGTATAATTTTCGGTATGAGTGGGATAACTTATGTATAAGGGCATTTGGCTCCACACAGTAGGCAATATATTTATTATTTGATAAAGGAAAAATTCAAGAGCCAAGTGATTATGTATGATGACGAGGTCCTCTTAGTGTTCACATAGTATATACTTTATAGGATACACTCAAAGTTCCCAATTGATTATGTATGATGCCACATTCATTTGGTGAGGTCCTAGTACTGTTCACACAATATATCCTGTACAAACACTCAAAGTAAATTGATTATGTATGATGCCACATTCATTTGGTGAGGTCCTCGTACTGTTCAYACAATATATCCTCYACAAACACTCAAAGTTCCAAAAAAGAAGCTTCTGGTTCTGKTGTTTACCATCAACAAAAACTTCAAAACATTAATATAAAAAAAATATCAACCAAAACTTCAAAACATTTATTAAAAAAACTAAACTTCAAAACATTTATTAAAAAAACTATAAATCATATTCGATAGACATATTTCATATAAAAAACGTGAACCATTTTTTATGCATAAGTAGACAAGACAAATTGCAGAAGAATCTCTAGTGAAAAGTAAAGTTTCATACTATTTTATAACATAAATAACGCAGTAATAAATGTAGTTGGCAATTCTATTATGATGATAAAGTCTTTCTATTTCATAAAAAAAAAATAGAAAACAAAATAGTAAAGATGCAGCTCCCAATGCGTTTTTTATTTAGCGATTCCATACTCAACACTTGCATCACAAGAGGTATATGTTATCTAGTAGTCTTGTTACTTTGTTTTTGTTTTTACCAGAAAACTTTTGTTTATGGAAAAATCATTTATGTAAATAAATTTTTCCAATTTTATTTTTATATTTACCAAATAGCTTTTTGTTTTGAACAAAATCATTTATACAAATAATTTTTCCATTTTTTATTTTTATAATTACAATGTATATTTAAATTATTAAGAAATATAATTGCAATGTGTATTGAAATTATTAAGAAACTGATGAATTTCTTGGTCACTTTGATCACTATATATTAATAAATAGTATTAAGATTGAGTGGGTTCACTCATATCAGGAAGAATAGAAATATTGATGTAGATTGCTTGTAGATTTGGATATATTATCAGATTAGGGAATAGAGATTAAAATACTATTTGAGTTGAAAGCATGAGGGGAATATTTGTGGCCAATTAGATAAAAGTATATCTCTTAATTACATCACTTTCATTAATATATTAGTTGGTAATCTTTTATTGACTTTTTTAAGATGAGGCCAAATACACTATATGTATAAATTAGAAAAAGGTGTTAGGAATTGAAAGTTACTAAAACAATCTACATGATCGTTGGAACATATTGTATAAGAATATCTTTAAATGAGAATCCATAGAATTTTTGTGGGGAGAGTCACTCTTAGGTATTATAGATAAATTCAATTTTTAAGACCATTATATATTATGATGAACACTTGGAAGTTACTAAAACAATCCTACATGGAAATTACTAAAACAATCCTATATGATATTTGTAATATATATTGTATAAGCATATCCTTAGATGAGAATCCGTAGAAATTTTGTGGGGAGAGTCATTCTCAGGTATTATAGATTGATTTAATTTTTCATACCATTATATATTATGATGAATAATTATTTTTTATTTGAAAAGAAGTAAAGGAATGTTTCTAAAAGTTAATAAATAAAGTTGATTGAAATGGTTCCAGATTATGTGTAAGTTCATTTGAGTATTTTGATTGGATATGGAAATGTTGTAATTTTGAGAATAATGTCATGATATTGTAATTGAATTAGTTTAATGAAGATACTTCCACATTACACTTTTCTACAAAGGAACATATGGGCCATGTAGGGGCGATTCATCTTAAATAAAAAAAAAATAGAAAAATGTTATTGGTCTATTATCAAATTAGTGATAGACATTAGACTAACATAGTATCTTTGATGAGTGATATATTTTCGAGATATGATTGATTGATGATAACCATTATTGGTTGTTAAGAATTAAAGATTATTGTGAAAGGGTTTACACAAATGGTAATTTAATGTTGACATTACGCTATTTTGTTTCTAAAATGACGAATTGTGACAATTATGATGATGAAGCGAAATTGGTGTAATAATATTGATGGATGTCTCAATTGCAAAGTGGTACTTAATGATCCCCTTGAGTGATGATTATGATTGTGAATTATGAATACTGGCATTTGATTGATAAACTATCCTTGATTGATAAACTGTGGGCTATAGGATGACTTGCTCATGTTCTAGTTATGATTTATCATTTTGATTATTAATGGGTGATTTTTGATTGCTTAATAGAATTCATTAGTGAAGGTTTTGATGTTCATGGTGGTGTATTGGGAGTGATTATGAAAGTTGATACTTAAATTTCCCAAAAAAATTATTGGACTATTAACCATGTATTAACTATTGCAATGGATTGTTGATTTGTTTGGGCTCTTAACTATTTGTTACACTGGATGATTAAGTGGACTATCTTGAATCTAGTTGCTAGTTGTGGATTGTGATGATAGCTAAACTTGGATTAATTGATGTTGAATATTATCCTTGGCTTCTTTGTGGGAAGAATGGTCTTGGTTTACTTTGGATCGCTAATGGGATGCTTAATACTTGGAATTTTTTATAACCATATGTATGACACATTTAATGTTTGATGGATGTTCATATTTAAATGAGGAGGTTAATATATAAAATTGTGTTGGTTCCTATGTAGCTTGACATTTGAATGACTTTGGTGTAATGTTTAATGATACAAGTAGTTGATCGATGAAATTGATTATGATAACGATGATGATTTTTGGTTACATGGTTTACATTTGATTTATGATAATAGTTCA
>ML784636.1:312190-326336 GCA_009831015.1 Picea engelmannii | reverse complement strand
ATCATCATCATCATCAATACTATTAACCAATCAATAATATAAAAAGAAAAAAATCATAACATCAAAATAAACTAATTTTTTTTTATCATAAAACATAATTATTTTTAAACAAATATAAATTTCCTCACCATATATCTCTCCTTGTCATTTATATTTCCTTGCACATTTTTCTAGAGTTATTGATCTTAAATTTTATTTTCGAAAAATTATCAAAATATAAACATTGTTTTTAAACAAATAAAAATTTCCTCACCATATATCTCTCCTTGTCATTTATATCTCCTTGCACATTTCTGTAAAGTTCTTGATCTTAAATTTTATTTTCCTTTGGAGATGAACAAAATATAAACAAAATATATGTAATGGGGTGCAAGAAATTTGTAGTTTTTAATGGCATGAAATTGTGCCACTCATATATATTTATATATATTATTGGACTTTTCACTTTACCTTAACCATTTAATCTATAAAAATATAATCTATCTTTTAATAATCTAGCACACAGGAATACTTAATAATGTCTTTCAATGTGTATCACTCTCACTCATATACATTTTTCTATATTATTGGATTTTTCACTTTAACCATTTAAGCAACCAAAAATATAATTTATATTTTAATAATCTAATGCAAAGGAATACATAATAATGTCTTTCAAGTGTCTTGATAATAGTGCAAAGGAATATTTAATAATGTCTTTCAAGTGTCTTGATAATAATTATTTGGTTATTGGAAAGCATAGTATTCTAATATAATTGGTTTAGGGTATCTTCATGTCTTTCTATTAGAAGATCATGACGAATGTGAAGAGCTACCACTTTTGTAAACTGAGTAGGTAAGATATATATTTTCTCGAAGGTCATGGTTGAAAATGATAACAAAGGTTATTCTTTTGGGATTTGATAGATACGCGCTAAACCAAAGAGGATTTAAATGGAACGTAATTTATGTGATATCATTTTAACCACCGTTCAATGTCAAAGTGAGGGGCACTTAAACTTATTAGGAGGTTACATATCTTAATGAATATATTTGGAAAAAATCAACATTGTTGAATCCCATTAAGAGTTTAGGGCTCTTGATGAATATATTGAAGAAAAATTGTCCAAGTGTAAGGCGCAAAGATATATAAATGACGAGGAGAGATAAATGGCAAGGGGAATTTTATCAACTTAAAAATAATTGTGTTTTTACGATAAATGTGAAACAGTCATGCTAGTGTAGGTGGGGCTAAGGTAGTGAAGATTTGGTAGGGCTACGTGCTTCATGCAGGTTGTAAGATGATTCCTATGTTGGATGTATACCTAGAACTAGTATGCAAGACCACATGTTGCAAAAATAGGTCGATTGACTATTCTTTGATAGGACTTCAATTCCTTGTCGTTGGTAGCATTCACAATGTAACTTCTTTTTTTATATCTCATATAAAATAAAGGTTCTAGAGATATGAAAAAGAGTTTAGGAAATAAATTTTAGAGATATGGAAAAGTTTAGGAAATTATTTAGAAAACTCTATTTATAAGATCATGTTAGTGAGTGTGACACAAATTGAGGGTTTGAGTAAATGTTTCTTTTGTAAATAGTTTTCTAGTACAATTTCATAGCAGTATTTTGTGTTGTAAAATTTAACCAAAATTCTTCTTGTGAAAGTAGACATGAACAAGATTTATATATCTTGATTTGGTCAAGTCTAGAGTAACATTTCAATGCATTTATTTCAATCATTTCATTTAACAGAGGAGTGATTAAAGATTTAATCATTTTTAGTTCAAAGTGGGAGCCTTGTCAACCCTACGTGCATTTGAATTCTAAGAGATGAAGCAATATAGGTGAAAGAAGCCTACAATTATGCACTAAATGAATCATATTAGATGCCAACTCAAATTTCTCTTATGAGTGGTTCATTGATTCTCATCCCTCCCATACACTACTCTAATCAAGTGGCATCTACTTAGGCCTTTCCACCAATAATCAAGTCAAGAATGATGTTATGATTAGATTAATTGTTATTGAAACACACCTCTTCAAGAAGTATTTACCAGATAAGCTTCTATCAAGGAATTTTGATACCATTACATTTACACATATTCCTAGAAGTATAATCAACTTGTACATAACATTGCAAATGAAATTTTGGATTAAAATTTATGACATTGGAAAATCCTTTACACATAGAAAACAAAACAAAAAATAGCATGTACATTTATCATCAAAACATAACCATTATGCATGTAAAATAACAATTAACATCCACATTTTTTACATCATACAAAATGCAAATAATCTTCACGGGACAAATCTTTCCCTCTCTCTCACACACACACACAATCAATCAATTATTGCACTAACATTATGTCAATTATTGCACTAACATTCAATCAATTCCACACCATGGGAGAAAAATACCATGCATATATGATGATAATTAAAATTAAATTGTAAAATAACTATACAATTTTTTTCCCTATAAACAAGTGGTACACTTGCACACGAGGGAAAAGTCAACTTTATATACAACATTTCATTAAAACATATGTACACATATAAGGAAAATAAATGAATTTGACATCATAATTCCAACTATATATAAGATAAAAAAAAGTAAACACATAATCAATAAATTGCATTGTGTATGGGTTGCATATCTTCCATCGTTATTTCATAACCATTCCTTAGTGAATACTTTAGTTCTTCCTTAGTGGGTTTATGACTATAGTTCTTTAATTTCATGCAATAAGAGAAATCCATATTTAATAATCATATAAATTAAAATTATATAAACTTGTATGGAAGAACGAATTGATATGGTATCATTATAACCTATATTCATGTAAGAATTCCCAACTCAAGCAGAAGGTCCTTCTAGAATTGCACACTTCTCCTATAGGAGGACATTAAAGGTTATTGAAAACTTACCAAAGGATAAAGAAATATTTTTTTGGGAAGGTATCACAACTAATTTTCAAACATTTGTGTCTGAATGTGTGGTTTTCCAATAGAATAAGGGAGAGACAATGAACACTCCAGGTATCCTACAACCATTATTTATACCAAGTCAATAGTGAGAAGATGTTCAATGGATTTTATTACAGATGTACCCAATTATGAAGGAAATTTTTTCATCATGGTAGTAGTGGATTGACTGACTAAGTATTCCCAAATTCTCTCTCTCTCTCTCTCTCTCTCTCTCTCTCTCTCTCATACTTTTAAATCAAGTACAATAGTCACAACATTCATGGAAATAGTCCAAAATCTACATGGAGTCCCCAAGATTGTTGTAAGTGATAGGGATACAATTTTCATGAAAAATTCCTTGACTGAATTGTTTTCTTGTTTGGGTACTCAATTGGCTCATAAATCATCTTACCATCCTCAATCATATGGGAAAACGAAGATACATGGAGTCCCCAATATTGTTGTAAGTGATAGAGATCCAATTTTCATGGGAAATTTTTTGACTAAATTTTTTTCTTTTTTAGGTACTCAATTGGATCATAGCTCATATTACCATCCTCAATCTAGAAGGATAACTTTTTTTCTTTGCATCTGAAAAATAGATGCCTTAGCAGAATGTGGTACAACACATCCTTCCATCATAAAAAATGTTTCCATTTCTGGCACTTTATGGATATCATCCTCCATCCCTCACATATCCCTTGAAATGGAATGCAAAGGTTCAAGGACTAGAGGACCACATAGGGTACCAATAAGAGGTTATCCAAATATTGAAGGACACCTTGGTTATGGAACAAAATAGGATGAAACAACAAGAAGATCAACATCACAGTGAATGAGAATTTGAAGTGGGGGATTGGGTATTTTGAGGCTATAACCATAAAATTAGATGTCCCTAAAGCAACAAAAGAATGAAAATAAATTATCGCCCAAATATTATGGCCCTTATATGGTCCTGCAAAGGATTGGAAGTATGGCTTAAAAATTGTAGTTTCCTCCATCTTCACATGTACATCCAATCTTCCATATTTCTTGATTAAAGGAGGTAATCAGTGACAATATCCTAGTCGAAACTATTTTTCTAGAGATTAATTAAGAAGGGGAATTCATACTAGAAGCAGAAACAATCCTTGAAATGAGGATTAAGTAGCTACAAAATCAAGCAATTATTGAGTACCTTGTCAAATGGAAGAGCCTACCAGTAGAGGAGGTGACATGGGAACATGAGTTCTTCATTGGAAAACACATGAAATTAGTCAAGTGTCGAGGACAACACCTGTTTGAATGGGAGGGAAAAGTTAATCCCTAGAAAAATTCCCATGTTATGTATAAAACCCCTTATTAAGCCCCCAGATATTGAATTATTACATTTCTATTGTTGTATTAGTAGATCATCTAGAGCCCTTAATTGTACCCTTTCAATATAATTATGCCCTTTCAATATAAATCTACCCTTTGCATCCTATGAATTAACCAAGGAGACCTAGTCTTAGGATGATCTTATCTTATCTCATATTGTAAACAGATTTTCCCCCCTTTAAGTGGAATGTCTTCATTTAATTCTTATCATTTTTAAGACATTGGATCATAAAATAAGATTTAGATGATTTTTATTATTTGTCTTATTCACAAATGTATTATTGTTGTGTGCTCAAATTATGTCTCATACAAATTGTGATTCTATAAATGAAATATCTCCTTATGTGACCATCCACTTGTCTTTTTACCTTTTTTCGTGTTTCTTCCCCAATGTGAGATTTTTGCATGTAATCTGAATAAGTGAAGAAAAATTAGATGCACCAAATTATTGAGAGAAAAACAATTTTGGGTCCTCTCATCATTATATTTAAATTTAAAACCCAAATATTACATTGCATGTAAGCCAAATAATCCAAGAAAAGTAAAAACCATGCAACATTGTTGCATCATGCTACTGATTTGAACAATTGTATTTCAACTTAAAGCCATATATGTGCATAACTCAATTTCTATATTTTTAATTAGTTTTTTTTAAGAGAAGAAGAGATGTGTAGGCATTAATATGAGTGAAAGGGAAATGATAATAAAAGAAAAAATATATACCTAAAAACAATGATACAATGATACACTTATTTCATCTTTGACATGGTCCTCTTACTGAATGTAATAATCATCAAGAATTCTTATGTCAATTTGATTTGAATATAGTGGTAGGTAATTATCTAGTATAACTTAGGGAGCGTATAGGAAAATAGTGAGAGAGGAAGAGAAAAGAAAGAGGGGTATGGGGGACAAGATAAAGAGATAAAGGAACAAGAGGGAGAAGAAAAATAAGAGAAGGGTAGAAAAAAAGAAGAAGAGGAAGAGTGATATGGAGTGGAAGGAGAGGAAGAGGGAGAGGGAGAGGAGGGAGAGGAACGGAGAGAAAGTGAGAGGAAGGAGAATAGGTAGATAAGGAGAGAAAGGGAAGAAGAGGAAGGATAGGAGACAAGAGGAGAGGAGGGGTGGAGACAAAGAGGAGTGGAAGAGGGGAAGATGACAAGAGAGAAAGAATGGGAGGAAGAGAGGAAGAGGGAGAGAATTGGGGGGAGAACGAAATCCCAAAAACCATATCTAAATAAATAAATAAAACAAATCCCATATTCAAAACTCGTATCACATTTTATTTTAAATCTATAAAATAAAAAAAATTATTGGGAGTGAATGAAAAAAATAATACTTGTGAATGCAATAGATTTGGTGGTGATGTCCCAAAATTATCCCTCGATATCCCTTATTGAGTTCCCCATAAATTCCTTTTATCTCTACCCACACCCCCAAGTGAAAATGAAATGAGGGGACCCATGTTTTCTAGATTATATTTAAAAAGGATAGCAAAAGAAATGCAAATATTGTTTTTGCATCATTTTATTTTGTTTTATGGATAATTGCATTAAGCTTGTGTCAAATGTTATGATTATGATATAAGCTATGTGTCGTTGCTCATTGTCTCCATGTTGTCTTTGTGTCTCCAATATGTCACCACTACATCATTCCTCACCCTCATAACATGGTTATACTATTGTATTATGTTGTGTAATATGAAACTAAAACAAAAGAATCCATTGCATCTCCATTATGTATTTTTTTTAATAATAATAATATTATAAAAATTAATATTATATTATTAAAAATTATGTATCATGAGATATCTTTTTAATAATAAGTTTTATAATAATAAATATCACAACTAAAAGATTGGTTTTATTATAATTATTGTTAAAAATTCCCTACCATGAGACATACCATTTGTGTTGAATCTTTGTCTTACAACTAGGGTATGGACTTGGCTCAAATTTTTAACACACCAAGGGTGGGTCTCATTTCTCAAGATATTCTTCAAGGATGGAAATGAGTGCCTCAAGAAATATGCACCACTTTTAGGATATGGTATGTAGTAACAACCTAAGGTCTTAGGACTCGAACACCACTTGTATGGCTCATTAGCCATGTGATGAAAATGCCCTTGGGAATAACATGTGCACTATAGTAAGAATATTTGGTCAAAAAATGGGATGTGATATTTATTTTATGGTTTGACACACCAAACACATGTATCCTGGGCCACAACATTGGTTTAGGAAAAAACTAGGGCCTTAGGATCTAATAATTCTTATATGGCTTATGGGCCATACACAAGTTCTCAAAAAAATGGTACATGCTCTCTATAAGGTCCCTTTTTCCCATGAGTCTCCTAGACTAGGTCATGCTTCAAATCCCAAAAATAGGGGCTTAATACCTATAAAACTTTTTACACTCCTTGGACCATTTATAGGTCCATGGGCATTCATAGAATGCATTTGGAAGTGATATTGTCCTTAAGAGTGGGACATGATATTGATTCTTTGGTTTTACCCAGTAAGTATCGGTCTTATGTTCAAATAATTTTTTTGGTGTTAAAATGAAGGGCCCTTGGCCCTAAATTACTGATCTAAGGCATTAAATCCATGCACGAGACCTTAGATCATATGAAAATACTCTAGGAAAAGTCGATGACCACCTAATTTTTCTGGAGATGATTTTAAGGATGGAAATTTATATTAAAATGTAGAAACTTGGGCTAATATTACTAGTTCTTAATATGCAAAATGTAAAATGTTTGGTGATAGATTTGTAAAAATATTCAAATTTTTAAAGATTTTATATAGTTTCTATAGAAAATTGGCGATTTTTAAGGTAAAATAATTTTATTCTATAGAATTTGGGCGAATCGTTTTAAAAGAAATGGAAATTAGAAAATTGTTTTTGGGAAAAACCATGGAAAATTAGCTCATTTGTGAAATTTAGCCCCTAAAATCATCTATGAATTTTTACCAACAATAGAATGCAAGACGAATTCAAAATTTTAGCATGTGAGTGATCGGTTAAATCACCAAGGACATGGTTCATGGAAAAATTGCACTTCTTCAGATATTATACCTTACTTATAGGGACTATGGGATATGCATGGCCCCCTTAATCACACTAAAATCCTTCTATAAGATTATGAATATTAGAAGTTGAGTATGGGCTCAATTTCAAGGATTGACATAAAAAAAAGTTCCTCTTCATCCAAGACATTGATCTGGATTATTTTGAGAACGACATGAAGAAAAAAATATAACCGATATATAACAAGGAAATACATAGAGATCATACGGAGAATACAAAAATATAGTGAAACCCAACTTCTATTAATGAACAAGAGAGAGAAAAACATTGTAGAACAAAAGATGACAGAATGGAGTAGCTTATGTTTGAAAAGAAAGATATGTTAGCTACACTTCATTCACAAAAAACTTTACATTGCACTCCATTGCATGCTTAAAGGGCCTCCTTCATCTCAATTATATATGAGAGAGTGAGAGGATAAGAATTACCATGATGCATGTGGGATAACTTGGACTAATTGTATAAAATTCAATAGGCATGTAAAACACTACGACTTCCTCGACGATCACCCATCCCAGTACTACTCTATCATGAATGTGCTTAACTGTAGAGTTTCAAAGGGATCCATTGCATTAATTATATGTTGTAGGAATGTACATAAGACCACTGGGAAATCATTACATGATGTCCATAATTAACAAATGAAGATGACATTACATTCCATTCCTCATCAAAAGGGTAAATATAATGGTTTATCAAAACCATAGACTCAAAATGGTGATTCAGTGGAAAAGGTGGATGGCCACCAAGATCCATCTATATCATTCCTCCCTCATTAGGAATAAATGTTCCCCATTGTGTTAAGTTCCCATGGGATATGGGGAGAGTTCTACTAAATATGAATCTTGGTTCGTTGCTTTCCTTGATGAATAAGTTGTCCTGCTTAGCTTGTTGAAGGTTGTCATGAACCTATTGCTAGAGGGGTTGGATATGTTCAACCAATATAACTGCATGATCTACCTGAGTGTGGGATTAATCTGTTGATGAATATGCAACATGAAGAGCATGAAGGTTTCAATTATAACCTTGATTCATTGGGCAGTGTGGAGGAACCCCTGTAGGTGCAACAAGAATATCTTGGTACTTTTATACAATCTTGTCAATATGCTTATGATGGATAGAAATGTCTTGGGCTAAGGCTGCAGTGGTTGAAATTTCCTTCTGCTCACCTTTAGATCAGATTGTGAAGAGGCTAAAATTTGTAGTATGAGATATTACTTTGTGACATTGTTTTGGTGGGAAAATAGTCAGAACTACCTTTGGTATCATGTATAGCTCACCCCCCAGAGTAACAATGACGCTACAGGGTCGAGAGTCATAAACAACATGACACCTCCACATATATGGTTGGCCTAATGGAACATCACAGACTTCCAGTGGGGAAACATCACGCAATACCTCATTATTGAATGAATTGATGTTATAGGACAGGCGACACTACTAGCTGACATGAAGATCTTGACCCTGTAAAATCCACTCGATGTTGTATGGTTGCAGGTGTAGTGTTGTTGGAAAATCCAACGACTTGACAATGTCTGTTGAGATGATGATATTTTGGCTTCCACTATCAACAATAAAATATAGTGGGGTCCCCTTCACCCACATCTGTGAATGGAAAAGTCGCTCCCCCTCCTCAGGATCCTCTTTTGGTTGGATTGTTGCACTCGTGACAATAGAAGTGGGTTATGCATCAATGATCTGTCTCCTTTTATTATTTTTTGAATCAAGGTCCAAGTCAGGGTTTGACTCTTTGTCTTTGAGCTCGACCACTAATGACTGTATTGAGTGAAATTCATCAGTGTTGTGCCAAGGGTTGTTGTGGAACTCACACCAATTTTTGTTGTCTTTCTTAGACTTCTCATTACCCTTATTTGTGTGTATATGGGATTGGCTCTCTTGAGGTTGGCATTCCTTGCTCTATCCTTCATTATATGCATTAGATTTTCCTTTTCCGTGCTTCTCCCACTTACTTTGTTGCTTGAATTTTTTCTCAATTTTGACTGCATATCGATAAGAAACTCCTAATGAGGAGATGTCTGAGAAATACATCTATTTTTGGATGTACCTGTGTAGACCAATGCGATACTTCATAACCAGGTGTCGCTCGAATTCTTTGATACCCATCTTTGAGTGCAAGGTATGAAATATGTTGGTGTACTCTAAAACCATTTGGTCTCTTTTCTGACGTAGAGTTTTCCATCTCATAGATTGGTCATCATAGTTTCTGACAGGATAGAACTCCTCCTTTAGGGCATATACAAAGTCCTCCCAAGTGGTTTCTCTCCCAAATAGTGTAGATTCATTTGTGGTGTACCTCTTCTAGTAACCTTCCCACCAAGCTCTGACATGGGGAAAGGATTTAAGGAGCATGAAGGTGATCTTTTCACTATCGGAAAATTTTTCGATAGTGTAATAACCTTCTAGCACATTCAACCATTTTTCTAGAGCATCTACATCTATCTTGCCTTCAAATAAGGTGATATAAAAATTTACTTGTACCTTGAAGGGTGTCTCACTTGGGAAATGGCTTCATGTCGAAGATGCCTCAACTGTCACCATCGATAGTATTTGAAGGATTTGAGAAAATTTGTCCATCATCTTGTTCCTTTTTCACACAAGGGATTCCTCAAGCAACGTCTTTAAATAATCTCCTTATTTGTCATCTCTCTTTTTTGTCACCATGGGAGGTCGATTGGGCTGGCGAGAGAAGTTGTCCTCAAGATAAATTAGCTCGAGACCCAACTCTTTATACCTTGACCTCATTTGGGACCTTCTCTGAAAAATGACAAGGAGCAGCCTCCTCTGATACCACTGATACATATTATTTTGAGAATGACATGAAGACAAAAATATAATTGATATATAACAAGGAAATACACATAGATAATGTGGAGAACACATAAATATAGTGAAACCCAACTTCTATTAATGAACAAGAGAGAGAAAAACAATGTAGAACAAAAACTGACAGAATGGGGTAGCTTATCTCTAAAAAGAAAGAGATGTTAGTTATGCTTCATTCACAACAAGCTTTGCATCACACTCCATTACATACTTAAAGGGCCTCCTTCACCTCAATTATATATGAGAGAGTGAGAGGAGAACAATTACCATGATGCATGTGGGATAAATTGGACTAAGTTTATAAAATTCCATATGAATGTAAAACACTAGGAATTATCGGGCGGTCACTCATCCCAGTACTACTTTATCCTGAGCGCTCTTAACTGCGGAGTTCTAATGGGATCTAGTGCATTAATGCTATGTTGTGGGCATGTATATAATACCACTACAAAATCATTACATGATGTCTGTAATTAACAAATGAATATGACATTACATTCCATTCCTCATCAAAAGGGTGAATATCATGGTTTATCAAAACCATAGGCTCAAAATAGTGATTCAGTGGAAAAGGTGGATGGCCATCGAGATCCATCTGGATCAGACATGATTAATGGAAAAAAATTAGGATATTAGGTGTTATACACTATATGTAGGGATCAAGAGAAAAGTATGGGGTCTATAGGTATTATATCTGAGATCTTTACACCAAGGTTGCAAAGTTGATATCAGGACAATTAGTGTTTCCATACTTTTTTTCATGGTTGGGAAGGCCCCATTCTTCTCACAAAGAATGATTTTTAATTGAGTCATTTGTTCAATCATACAACAATGTTAGTTGAAGAAGATGTTAAAGCCTAACTTTTTTTTAATCTCCAATATTTATGAATATGATACTTCCAAAGTGTATATTTTGTAAATGAAGGTATTTTTGGAAATGTAGCATTTTATTGTACATTGGTTGGAATACCTTTATCATTTTTTCAATTGTATCATAATTTATGTATTGCTACCATCTTTTGCACCAAAGGAATAAATTATCCTTTGTTCTTACAAGTCCAATGTCTTAATGAATACTGCACTATTAAATAATAGATGATGTTGATTATATTCTTTTTTCATTTCATTCAGTATATTAATCATGGTTGAAATTTAATTTTTTTTCATATTTTCATCTGCTAATTTTGCACCACATTTAACAAATCATCCAAAGTAGAAGAGGAGATAGCTTTGAGCATGCATAAGAGAAACTTTGTAATAATAAGGTTATAATTAACGAAACAATTGTATTAATGTCTCATTCCCACTATTTCACAATATGTTCTGCACTTATATATGTGTCATCTGTTGTAATTTCCATTGTTAGGTTTATGTTAATTTCTAGTTTATATATTTTGTTAAGTTTCCACCCATGATATTGTGGAAATGAAATTTTGAACTTTATTAATATGGAAACTTACGATAGTGTAGAAATGACATTAAAGGGAATATTTTCCAAGAATTTACATTTTTTTTTATGATTCAATCGAGGATTTGAGTCTTTATGTGTTTATGTTGGTAGATTGATGTGAATCATAACGGAGTGTGATGTAATTGTGAATGAAGGTCTAATAAATGGATGGAGGGTGCATGCAAGAGGGAGGCAATGGCTCTAGTGAAAGTGGTTGTTAGTGTTATATGGCCATCACTACTCAAAACATTGGTTTGTTAGAGGGGCTACCAAGTGAATTGATTTTGTGAAGGTTGCAATTCATTTATATGGTAGAATGAGGAAAACAAATATCATTGGAAAGGTATCAAAGAGTAATTTGAAAACATCCAATTATAAATATAATTTGAAGTTTCCAATTAGTTATTCAATTATCTATAAATGTTTTTCATTGAACTACCTTGACCACACTCTTAAAATAATTTGGATATTTGTGATAGAACTATGTGATTCATCCAATACAATATTTAAACGGGGAAATGATAATTAATAGTAAATTTCATGAAGTAAGATATACTTTGGAAACAATTTTTTTATGTTTTGATTTCCATTGATGGCACTCTAAAACCGTGAACCTCTACCCCCAAATTGCTACCTTAAAATTATTGTTGATCTTGTGAAATTTCATTATTAACAACTAGGGCTAAAAATTAGGCATATCATTTACCATTGAAAAAGCATTGGATAACTATATGTCATCATTGAGTAATATTATCTCTCCAAGTTAGACCCAAAATATAATTTTATTACTGAATCCAAAACTATGAAATTTGGTCCCGTCTGAGACACTCAACTTGTACCCTTCATAAAATAAGCATATGAACTCAACATTGGGAAAATGAATCACCATTTGAAATATTGTTCAAGAAAAATGGGATATGGACATTATGTTCTCTAAAATCTTAAAATAAAATATTTTATATTCTATACACAATCCACTTTACATGGAGTTCACCTAGTGACTAGTAAAAGGGGTCAACATTGATTGATTTGCAAATTATAACTACTTTTTACAAAATATGACTTGATGAGACTATAAATATAGTTATGTGATATGGAAAAAAAAATTAACTCAAAATAATCCAAGGATGGCCTCCCACAAGGCCAAAATATTGAAATCCAAAAATTATCCAAATAAGATTAGATTGAATTTGATTATTGTCGACAAGATCTTGTTGAGAACTTTAAAATTAATGGATATCTTGAACATGCCTTGAAGGTGATAATGATATAAGGAATACTTTCAATTTGAAAAAAATAATAATATCCCAAGTAACCTAAACTCAGTTCGCAAGTCCAAACCAATAAGAAATCCGACTATAACCAACTTTGACTAGATCTAAGTGAAATAATATTGACGATTGATAACCTTCTAGTGTTTATTAAGTCATTATGAACCTAAAATAACTACTCACTCTATTGTTACATAAATTCAATTATTCATTTACCTCCTCAAAAATTTTCTTCGATATAGAAAAGCAATGGGGATCATAAAAACAAATCTAAGACTTCTTCTTATATCTAAGTGAAATAATATTGACGATTGATAGCCTTCTAGTGTTTATTAAGTCATTATGAACCTAAAATAACTACTCACTCTATTGTTACATGAATTCAACTATTGATTGACCTCCTCAAAATTCTTCTTCGATATAAAAAAACAATGGGGATCATAAAAACAAATCTAAGACTTCTTCTTAAAGTAATTTATTTGTTCTTGAGAATGAGGTTGCCATGTTTGATGAAGAATCGAACTGACACATAGAGGGGTTTATTGCCAAGATTAATTTAGGATAAAGTTCATGACATATTCAATCTTGGTTATATGTGTTTTGTTCAGAATCTTGAAGATGATTTTGATAGCTAAGCAATATTTTTAAATGAAAATATTTATATGTTTAGTTCTAAATAATTATACCTATTTAATAAATTCATGGGATTATGTGTTGGATTTTTAGGCTTCTGATTTTATTTATTTGAGCTATGGATTGTTTATGGGTTTAATGAAGTTTTTTTTTATTTAGAATTGTATCAAAGAATATGAGATTGTTTAATTGAAAAGCATTATTAGCTAACAACTTTGTGTTGTTTTTGAAATTTTGATTGATCATTATTGAAACATATGTTCTAGAAAATTTGGAGTAGTTTTTTAGTCTAAACTTTGAAGAGAAGAGATAGGTTTTTAGAAAGGATGGAAATAATTAAGAAAGAGATAAAAAACGATGTGGATAAGAAAGAATGGAGGAATGGATGAATAGAAGAAGGAAGGTGGTTGTGGTGGGGATAACAAGGGAAATGGAATGATTATCTTTCAAGGGATAGTAGGAGGGACAAGACTATAACAAATGAAATGATTCATGTCTCATCTCATGAGATTGAAATTATAATAATATATGTATATCCTATGGA
>ML784636.1:259131-300253 GCA_009831015.1 Picea engelmannii | reverse complement strand
GTTTTGCTAACAGATTCGTAACTGGGGAGTTAACTCTAAGAGAGAACATTAACCTTCCGATCATATTCCAATTTATCTTCTCTGTTGGCTGAACTTTATTGACATTGCCTTTAAATCGGGTTTCTTCATTTCAGCAATCTTGTGTTGAGTGTCTCGACACTTCATTTTGCAATCTCCGAAGTTCCGATACAGAACTTTTCTGCACTAGCTCCTTCCCCAATATGACTATGGTCATAACCAAGCGCCTATGAAAAAAGTGCTTTCGCGATTTCTCATATGGCGGCATCGACATTCATGATGTTCAATGTTCTTGTCACTTTCAAATCTCAATCCACAAAACTCCGTAAAGAAGTCAGATCAACGGTCCAGATCACATCTTGATTTGACGGTTCAGATTCAGTCGAGATTTCACACATCGCGATTTCGACACTCTTGACGTTAAATGTTTTTATCACTTCAATGTCTCGGTCCACGAAACTCCGTAAAGAAGTCGGATCAACGGTCGAGATCATTAGTTGATTTGACGGTTCAGATTCAGTTGGGATTTCACACATCGCGATTTCGACACTCTTTATGTTCAGTGTTTTTCTCATTTCAAAGTCTCGATCCACGAAACTTCATAATGGAGTCGTATCAATGGTCCGGATCACATCTTGATTCAACGGCTGTGATTAAGTCATTATTTTGCATATCGCGAAATCGGGATTCTTATGGATGATATTACTTGACATCTCCAACTCTCGATCCTCGAAACTCCGACCTGGACTAGAATCAGCAGTCCAGATTTGATCTTGATTCAACGGCTGCGATTTAATCGCGATTTTTCATATCGTGAAATCGACATTCTTTTTGCATTGTTTCTTTGACATCTCCAACAAGCGATCCTCAAAACTCTGACATGAACTGGAATCAATGGTCCAGATTCAACCTTGATCTGACGGCTCAGATTAAGTCACGGTTTTTCATATTGCGATTATGCTCGCTTCTCCTTGTACCTTAAAGGACGTGCGGGTTCTTCTTGATCCAACGATGATCAGACCTTGCGCTTGGATCTGTCCTCCTCTTCAACGATCTCTTCTTGTCTACATTCAGATCTGACAACCCTCGTTCTTTCGAGAATTTTGAATGGATCCAATGATCAGAAATGATTCTCAAGCTTTACGAGCCTTCGATCTATCAGAAATGCTTCTCAAGATTTACAAGCCTTCGATCATTTGATCAACCTGAACTTATCTTCTGTTTGCCTGGTTGTGTTGCCTTCGATCATTCAATCAACCTGAACTTATCTTCTATTTTCCTGGTTGTGTTTCCTTCGATCATTCGATCTTCCTAAACTTATCTTCTTTTCGCCTGTCTATTACAAACTTTCTGTACTCATGCCATCTTCATTGTTGTACTTGCCATCAATGACAAGCATTCATTGTCTGTTAAATATTTGCCATTCGCTATCTGTTAAATATTTGCCAACAAACACTTGGTTAAAAACCTAAACACATGGTAACAAAACATGTAGTGCAGTAAAAACATAAACCTAAAGTGGGCATTAATAACAACATCTGTCATTATTATGTTAATCATCATAATCACCATTTTTAATGAGGAATAGACATGTTTTTTTATGCAACAAAGTTAATGCTTGAAATCACAACTTTTCATTTATTGTGACGACAAAGAATATTTGTAGCATATGAAATCATGTCCATTAAAAGCTCATTAATTCTCACCATTTCCAATAAGTGTATACCTATCGACGTAATTAACAATGACCAAGAAAGTGGTCACTTGTTTGTGTATTCTTAATCTTAATTTTACTTAATTTTATATATTATCAATTGTATTAATCAATTCTGCATCCTCTTGTTACGAGAAAAAGAATTTAAATAAACCTAAATCATCGCTTTAGCATTTTTTTTCATCTATCAATGCAAGCCATGATAATGACATTATTATCAAAAAAAAAAGTAGGTGTATCTTATCCGAATGCATATAGTTACCTTGCTACCTCCTAGCAACTTACATAGTTTGAATAATTAAAATATTAAGTATATCATGTTTAGAATAATAACTATTAACTACATGCATATTTCTTAAAAGATATGTATATTCTCAAAACATTTTGACCATTTGACCATTATTTGAAATAATTTTCTATCATGTCATGTATCAACATTCTCTATCTATCCATAACAAGGTAGAACAAGTTAAATCAATACCTTTTCATTCTAATTATATTAATATTAGCTTTAAACTCTTTCAAAATTGTTTACCTTCACTTTATATTTAATATATCAATATTAACTTTAAACTCTTTCAAAATTATGTACATTCACTTTAATAACTACCAATACATTGACTCAAATCAGTCTAACACTTTATATTTAATATATCAATATTAACTTTAAACTCTTTCAAAATTATGCACATTCACTTTAATAACTACCAATGAATGGACTCAAATCAAATCAGTGTAACATATGTTTATTGATTTTGTTGTGATGCTATAATCTATTAAAATTCATAAACAACAATTCATGTAGAAATTCCAACACTACCTCTATATGCTCGCAATCATACCCATGCTAAGTATCCTCAAGTTTCACAACTAGGTCAGGAAATATATATTTATCTGTGAATATGATAGCATATATTTATCTGTGAAGATGATAGCATGGCTCAAAGTTTGGCTTTTTGTTCATGTGTCCAATGAAAAAATTGAATATCACATAGACGACTTACACAATCATTAAATAAATTCTTTTTTATATATAATAACAATACATAAGATGAATGAATTTAATTTAATTCTCACCACTATTAAAACTTGTTACTTTGATTTCAAATGATTTACCTAAAAAAAAAATATCTAAAAAGTTTCATTAAAAAAAAAAATGTTTTTTTCATAGTTGCACAAAACAATTCTCAGTATTTTTAATATTTTTGAAATTCGTTCGTTACTTTTTGAGAGTTTGGGAATTAGTAGGGAACATTCCTAATTGGTTGGGAACTGTTTTGGAAACTTGAGATTTTTTTGGGAGCTTCAACATGAAGAAAATGAGAGCTTGAAAACTAGTTTCCGAAATAAATTAAAATTCTGTTAAATTAAAATGTAAATATTTGTACTCCATTATTACAAATACATGATTTATTACAAATATTTTCATTATATTTATTTAAAATATCACTATAGAGCAAAAGTTAAACT
The DNA here is from genome assembly GCA_009831015.1 of Picea engelmannii. Lineage (NCBI taxonomy): Eukaryota > Viridiplantae > Streptophyta > Pinopsida > Pinales > Pinaceae > Picea > Picea engelmannii. The sequence continues at coordinate 297,051 of ML784636.1, read as the reverse complement.
ACAATAAATATTATTTTAAGTAAAAAAAAATAATAATACTCACTTTATAGTTGAAAGTAGAAAAAATCAATACCCAACCATCTATGGCAAGCATTTGCTCCATTTTGTTGTTGCTATCAACCAACCATATCATTATTTTTTATTGTATTTACAAATTACAAGAGTATCACTATTTAGTTTTTTTCAATAACAAGATTAATGCTTCAAATTTACAAAGATGTATGAAGTCTATATATGTAAAGTTTAATTTTTAAAAGATGTTAAAACTTTATATATGTATTTTCAATTTTGTTTCTCATTTTTTAATCTAATCTTTATGGATGTTAAACTTTTAATATTGTGTTAAATATATTCATATAATTATTAGTACAAATTAAATCAATAATTTAGATATTGTAGTTATTACTTGTTGCAGTAGGAACAACGTTGTCCTAGATTAACTTTGTCCTAGATTGACCTTCAATTTTATCATTATTTGGATACATTGTAATCTAAAATATTTTTTGATTTTATTAATATATATTATTGTCGATCCCAACTTTACATTCCCTGCAAATATGGGGGAAACTTCTAACTGTTACGTACACTCGTATCTGTGTTCCCAACGTTCCCACTTTTCAGAAACTCGTGCAACATAGCGTTTTTTTCTCAAGACTTGAGAATCACTACAAATATAGTAGTTCAGATTTTCATAGAAATACATGCATTATCCCTTCTTGTAATATTCTTTGGTACATTGAAAATGACATGTTTGGACAAAATGACTATTGTGTGCAAATGTGACAAAAGTTCCATAACACCTAGATTTTTTTAATTGACTACAAGATTATGACTCTAACTTGAATTTAAATTCATGGTTATATATTTATCAATAAGATGCTACCTTGATGCATACAACACAACTACAATGCATATGACACATGATAGATTTTATAGATTATGATGCAACTTTGATGCAACCATGATGAGAAGTAAAAATAACAAATTTTTGAATGTTTTGCGCATTGTTATAGCAATGTAAAAGCGATGAAACATCATCAAAAAAATTTATGCATGCTAACCAAAAAAACTATCCAAATATGTAACATACCCAACCCCAAACAAGGTCACGTCACTACTAAAATGACCCAATAAAAAATTATAATACTAACTCAAAATGTTGATATAACAAACAACATGACATCCATATACATGCAAATGTATATTTTGCTTAAATACGTAAATGCAATTACTTAATTGATCTTAGTAATAACTAAATAACACAAAAAAACATTCAACCATAGAATAACATTCAACCATAGAATAACATTAAATACGTAAATGCAATTACAGACGTTCCTCCCAACCGTAGCCTTGATGTTCCATATATCCACAACAATCTACCCTCGAGTTGGGGATATGAATCCACAAGAGACGGTGGTCCCTAAGGTTGGATGATGTTCCCCTCTCCATAGTCAATTCTGACAGCAAATTTCAGTCCACAAGCTCTCTTCCCCTCAACCTGCACAACCAAAGGGATGGAATCCCCCTTCACTGATCATAGTCCCTCAGTCCTTTCCACTCCCCTCCAGGGCTTCTAACATAGGTTGGACAAGATTTCTACTTGTTGGAACCTCAAGAATTCTGCAACTTCAACATGAATTCACTTAACAACAAAACACATGCTTCCTTGGCGAATTTCAAACAACACATTACTCCCATGAACACAATCGCTTTCTCCATGAATTTTCATCTCCAAACAATTTCCAAACTTTCCCACAAAAACTACCCTCAGTCTTTAGCACTTAGAACTCCATTGATAGACAAAAAAATCCATGTAGAAATAGTTCTATATGCAAAAACATGAATGTGTAATTTTGGCCTCCTCCCATACGAACTTCTCTTCTTTCTCTTGCTTGTTTGAATTTCACTCTTCCCCAAGATGATTGTACTCATCCCCCATGCTCTCAGTAACTATGAGAATTGACTCTCAGACCAAACCTCTTACATGAATTAAATGATTGGGCTCTAGAACACTCAACAACTAATGGAAGGTTCATGCTAAGGATAATTTAGAAAGAAATAAGAAATGGGTTTTGGTTTAATAAACATGGGTAAAGTATCCCCCTTGGACATCTTCTCTCTCTTGTGGATACTTAACCCCCAAATATCCATCTATGTCCATCTGCAACTGGCGATACATTTTATTCATTATATTCAATTTACATCATTTACATATTACATCGCTTTGGTTCTTGACCATACATTACATTTACAATATACATCTCTAGTTTGGGGTTTGAAAACGAGGATGTTACAAAAGAAGGATAAGCTATAGAAACATAAATCAACCATGCTACAACCTTATATTGTAATAGTGAATACACACAAATACTCTTTATAGGAGAGTGTTGGATTGTAACTCTTATTAGTTGTGTGATAGTGAAATATATGAATTATCCACATAGCAACCATTAGTTGTGTGAAACTCATAAATGCTAGATATATGTATGAACTGTATAGTCACGTGTATGAATCATGTTTTTAATGGTTAGAGAATAACTTTCAATATTGTCTTCACACATTACATTGTCACTTGAAATTAATTACACACAATGAAACAAAAAATAAAAGTTGAAATAATAATATTATCCTTCAATTACTAAAAACTATATTATAAATCCAATAACCTTATCCATATAGGTAAATTACATAAAAAAATGGAGATAGTTAACTTTGACTATTTCTTCCCTTTTATTATAACATATTATATCTAACTTCTTATTAAACTATAAGTGTTCTCTAGCAACTACTTTTATTTTTACAATCCACTTCACTTTATGTTGTATTATGTACCATTTCCATTCAATTTAAATGGACAATGTCCCCACTATACTCTCATTTTAAAAGAGGCTCTATAGTAAGCAAAATGTAACCTTTGGTTTTCCTCCATATAAGTGTTAATTTTCTACAACTTGTGGATTTGTCAATGAAAACAATGCCAGAACTACAATATGCCACAAATGACAAATGAGTACTAACAAAATAGGTTGCATGTCAAGAGGTACATTACCATACAATTTCTCACTTCAAATTCATGCATTTGATGCAAAGAAAATACAAAAAACAATTCTAAGAAACATGAAAGCAATCGTTACTTTGTTTTTTATCTAGTTTGTGCCTTGGAAAACTTATATAGCCAAGGAGAAGAGTAGCCATAGAAAAAACTCATGAACACCCAGCCACAATAGAACCACATCAACCCTCAACTTTCCATGATTGGGAGAAAGGGAACCAAGCATAGAAAATATGATTTTGATAGGTAACATGCCAAAAAATTGATTATCAATTCCCACATACACAAACATTGAGATACAATGACTAGGGGGGATGAACATATCCACTTCCCAAGGAGTATCAACACCTAAAAATGTAATGATGTGTATGTTTATTGCAAGTTGTTAACTATGATTTCTTAGGATCCCAAAGGCCATGAAATCATATTCATGTTTTACATTATAAGGTACAAGTTCATCTTCGGAAGCTAATAACCTATATATAATTTCTTTGGTTGTGTTAGCCTCATCTTTAGGACATTTAAGAGATTCAAACAATTGGCTAGCATCCTCTTTTGCTGAATTTATCTCGCCTTCAGTTTTTGTTTTGCATCCTTCATGTATGTGTTAGCTTCATTCCACATGGATTGATACTTTCCTTTTAAAGCTTATGAACTAGTTTTGAAATGATCTACTTTGAATTTTGGAGTGTGAACTTCCTTTAGGGAAATCTGAGCCCCAATGCTTGCATTACTAGCTCATGTAGTTTGTAATATCCCTTGGTAGTGCCCCAGTGATATTATGAATTGTAATCATGTTTTGTAGGCTGGTGAGCCGAGTATTGATAAGTTGGTGGGCTTATGTGTTTATTAAACCAGAGAGCCTAAGTGTTAAGGCCAGGAAACTGATTTTTGTATATATAATTATGCAGATCATTAATATAATATATAAACATCATTGTGTGTTGACTAACCACGAAGAAAGAGTGATGGGGGACTACGCTTCCACAGAATGGGTAAGGGAGAAGGGGCTGAAAGGTTGGAAGAGGGGCTAAGTTTGAGGACTTAAGTCCTTGGGAATAATAATTTATTATTATTTCAACGTGGTCTGAAAGGCATAATTTTTATCCTAAATTCTTGGAAAGAGGGAACGCATACTTGATGGAGTGCATGCAACTTCATGGGTGACACATGTTGGCCTAGGCACATGCAATTTAACCCAAGAATGGAGCCGTGATGAGGGTTTGTCCTCCATTTTTTCGTCTGATGTTTGAACCATGTTACCTCTGCACATGATCGCTACATACCTCATGCAGCTCTGAAACCCGAAACCGTGAGACCTTTGTGATCGACTGGTGTATTTCTGTGAATTTCTTCTCGTCTCTGCGTTTGGCCTCCATCATCGACCTCTGCATGATTTCCTTGTCATGCATATGAAAACCAGTGGCAAACCCGTGGATGGAAGCGTTTCTCCAATGTGTCCTTTGAACCTAGTTTATCCATTCTACAAATCCGAGTTCGTGCTTAACTGTCTGGGTCACTGTCTTCTGTGAAACCTGAGCATACCGTAATTGTCTATGTTGGGTGTGTTATAACTGTGAGTTGTTGTGGCCATGCAGTCTCTTGGCTGAGTGTGTTAGGCTACCGTCATCCATCCCTTGCTGAGCCATACTGTGGTACTCCTTGTGCTAGAACAGAGCTGAAGAAGAAATTTGTCAGGCTTGTGTGCAACACTCTCTCCAGGTGAGGGAGGTGGTTGTGGTTGAAGAGGCAGGTTGTCAGGCCTGTGAGCGACTCTCTCTAGGTGAGAGAGTGCGCTGAGGAAGTGATAACTCTTGGAGGGGGTCCTGTAGTTTCCATAGAGCTCGGAGAATTCTGGTTCGGCTTGTTGCTGAAGCCCAAGGCAAGGGAGGTTTAACACTCGAAGGATTGTCTTGGTGACAGTGAAGGTGTATACTCCTAGGGTGGGACATGCATGCGGGGAATGAGAGTCTGTGAGCAATGGGCATAAGTGGCTCTTGGGAGAGAATCCTTCCTCATAAACTCTGTGTCTTCCTGTTGACCTTGTCTAGCCTAGGATTCCCTTGCCCAGTGGAGCTTAGTCCCAACTTGGGGGTGACCTACTGCTGACAGTGATGAGCAACGCGGTCTAAGGCTGGGAGGTTCGTTGAAGGTCTGCACAAAGTTGGTGGTGTTACACCAGTTTAAAAGATAAGTATTAATTCTATACTTAATTTATATGTAATGCATGTCTGTGTCTTGAGATGTTATCATGTATTCCGTTGCAAGTTTGAATTGTTGCTAATTCTGTTTAAGTATGTATGACAACAGTAAATCCATGTTAAATATGTTAATTTGATTTAATGCATATTCTTTATAAATGTATGTGTATATGTTCCACATAGTAGCATTGCCCGGCAGTGGCGATGATGGTCGAGGACGTTACATAGTCACTATGTGTAGGGGCCAATTCGAGATCATCGATGGCCTACTTACTTTTTTTAGATCCCCATCTTTTAGTGGTAGAATGCACCCCAACAAGAGGGAATATGGATGTTTTCTTGTGCACAAATTAAAGGAGGATGTCAAGGTCACCATTCAGGGTTGTGGTGTTTGGAACAAAAATCAAGGGGCACATACTTTGACCTTTGAATGTGAAAGGTATAAGGCAAGGAGGTGTTGTGAAGAGGGGCACCAAGGACTATATCAATTTCATGTTGGATATGGTGTGAAGGGGTCAAGCCTTAGTGTTTGACAAAAATGTCTTGATAAGAGGTACTAATTCGGACTATGAATCTGTTGTAATGACACCATGTTTGACAAAAATGTCTAGATAAGAGGTAAAAAGATAGTATACTAATTTTTGACTATGAATGTGTTGTGATGAGACCAATAACTCCCCTTTTTCTTCTTTTCTGCTTATAAATACAAATATTTTCTCCAGAAATAGGAACCCTCCCTTATATTTCTCAAAGCCTACATCATGTGAGAAGATCCTATGTTTGAATTAGGAGTGGTTGACATCGTTTTTTAAGCCGTTTACATAGTTTTTTCATACTTTTTAGTTTTTTCATACTTAGTGGTTGAAATTTTGTAAAACTCTGGTGTATGAACTCCCGATAAATCTTCAAGCATCGATACACTGGCAACCAGCTTTCCATGAACGCTGATACATTGGCAATGAACTTCTCGCAACTGCCGATACATGAACGATAATATTTGCATCATCTTTGACACGCTGAAGATGAACCACACCTGAAAAAGGTTATTGCGTGCCCCTTTTTATCGATATTGGTGCCAAGGACACGACAAAGGATATAAAGTCCAGGCTTGCCAAAAATCTTTCTGTTGTTATCCATTAAGCACGTGAAGCGCAAGTTGAACGAATCCCTCGATAACAAGACTTCTCGTGAGCACCGACCCCCTCACGCCTACGTGTCACCGCCGCACTTTCTAGTAGGTAACCTGCTCCTCTTGCACGTGTCTTTTTCATCAGCTAGGGTTTGCTTCTTGCTATTTTTTTTCGTTTGTATACAAAGTAGCTTCCTCGCATTTTACCTTTCATATTTTTCTGGCCCATAGCATTCTTCTTCCCTTCTTGCTATCAACGAAGCTTTCCTCTTTCCATAGGCACCTCCAAGCTTCGCTATGGTTTTTCCCCTTGGCCCCGACGATTGTGGTAATCTTTGGAAGTCGGCGTGCCCTAACCGAATACTTCTCCTCGCTTTCTCAAGAGACTATGAAAACTACACACAACCTCTTCTTATTTAATTTGGCACCCTGTTTGAAGCTTTCATAATGTTCTTTGTTAAGTATATTCCGAGTGGCAATGGCGGTTCCGATTTTTAGTGCTAGACCTACTAAGTAGAAGAAAGCTAGACTTAACATTAGAGCCCTCTTTGCATTTTTTTTTCGGTGTAGATCATGGTATAATCTCGGATGAAGCCTAGCTTCATTGGAAATGATCATATGTTTAGTGTCGATAGGGCCATTCCATCCTTATCAATGTCGATCAATAGTTAGGCATTGAAACAATTCCTTCCTTATCAACCACGATCAAGAGTCGAGCACCGATACAGCCCTCCTTTCATGGAAAAAGGACCATTCATCGAGTGCTCACATAGCCCTCCTTATCCGTGACCTATCATCTTGAAATCTCCGATATAGCTTAATGTATCGATGGATATCATAAGTTGTTCACCAATAAAACTCTATCGGAGCATAAACCTCAAGTCGTCGATTTCATAGAAAGACATAAAAATCGCTGAAGCCAATATCCCTTTCTTCTAATTTAACACCTCTTTTTAGTCAATGAACATTTGATAACGCAAGTTTTTTATACATGTTAGTGAATATGTCTTCTGTTGCAGATTTAACCATGTCTCCTCCTTGCAATTGCTCGCAAAGTACCGACAAGGGCTCTGTCGAAGAGGCCTCTACAAGGAAGAGCATATAAGAATAAGATGTCAATACCCTAGGGCCTGTTTACGATGACAATAAAGGTTTTATTGACAAGGAAACCTCACTCAAGTGGGGCGAAGTATATCAAATGTTTAACAATCAGACTACCCCGCAGATGGCAGAAGATGATCCGAGCCTCGAGATGTTCAGAAACATCGGGAGATCCAAACTATACAAAGTCACAACACATAGTGGTGTTTCCCTGTGCGAAAGCTATTTCATGGATATTGTGAGAAACATTTTAAATGCTAAAGGCCACCCAATCACCTCCTTTGAGACTTCAATAATTGCTTCATGTTATCACTTGGAAGACAAAGAGAGGTCACTAGACGAGAAGTTGATAAAGAAGTTCCCACACAATACAAAAGCGCTTCTAAAGGCTTAGTACAAACCCAACAATGTATTCAAGTGAAGACTATCAAACGAGTATCCCACTAATCTGCTCAAATTGCCATACCAATACGTAGTGGCTATGTTATGCAGACTATACATAGAATGTAATACCTCTAGGCCGAACCCTAGTTATACATATAAAAGTAAATGTTTTATAGGCTGGTGAGTGAGGTTGTTATAGGCTAGAAGGCTTATGTGATAATTAGGCCATAGAGCCTAGATGCTAAAGGTCAATGAGCCTATTTATGTAATATTTAAACATTCATATTATTAATGAAAACACACCGTTGCATGCAGATGGATCCACAAATGAGTATGGGGAGTATAAACTCCACTTAAAAAGGGAAAGGGGGCCTAAGCTAGGGAGCTTAATCCCATTGGAATATCATAATATTATTCCTTAAAGCTAAAGTAATGGATATTTTTATATATCCTAAGTCTCGAAAGTAGGGACAAGGTAGTCCCTTGGAGTGTTAAGTGTCCTAAAAGACATGCATATATATATTGGTGGATATAGTGTGAAGGGATTATTATTCAGATGATTCAGATTATTTAGATTAGGCATTATCATGAGTATTAATTGTTTCTTCATGGAGGCACTTGTGAGTCATATCGGATGGTACTAGACTGTGATGAAGAACATATACTTGTACTACTAGCAGGGGAGCTGGATTGAAGAAGTGGTTTTCAAGCCGTATTGTGGAAGAAGAACAGGCCTATGAGTAGTTCTCGAGGAAAGATACTACTCAGAGTTGTTCCCTGGTGAACTGGGAAATATTTGTGGGGCTCTGAGACTTCCTATCTGGCTTGTTGTTGAAGCCCCGAAAGGGAAGTGAGGCAGTTGAGGGATTGTTGAGAAGAGAAGGGGAACACTTCCTCGGGTGGGACAGACATATGGGAAATGAGAGACCGTAGGATATTTGCAGTAGTTGGCACCCTCGGTGGAACACTTATGTTGCTTATCAGACCTTAGATTGGCTTAGTTTTCCCTTTTCCCTAGTAGAGTTTATCCCTAGCTTGGGGGTGACCCACTGTCGAGAGTTATGTGAAGCGTGGTCTAAGGCTAGGAGGAACGTGGAAGGTTTGCATGAAGTTGGTGTCTATTTTCTTGAGATAAGTTTCTTTCATGTGCTTATTTCCATTATTGTGTGTGTGTGAAATTTTGTGTATTTTGTCATGGAATCTATATTATTAAATTCTATATGAATTGTAATTGTTGCATACATAATGTTACTATTTTCCACTTAACTCTGTTCATATGAAAAACTGATTATTTAATTAATGGTATCAGAATTTGCATTTTTCGCATGGCGTGTTGTAGCTCAGTACTAGGTAGTTTACCTTTTGGTATCAAAGCTCAAACTTTTTAAGTGGCATAGCCAAGTTGGTGGTTGGGGGTGGCATAGCCCAGTTGGTGGTTGGGGATGTCACAAATTGATATCACAGCTAATAAGAGAATTTTTTATGTGGCATATCCCAACATGGTGGCTAAGGATGTTATAAATAGGTATGAGAGCCTAGGTTGCAACACTAAGCCTACATGGGCCATTTAGAAAAGCACTGAAGTGAAATTTCAGAGGTTTTAAGCTAATTGTTTTACTGAATGTCAGAAAGAGTTTTTTGCATTTTTGTTTGACAAAAATGTTACGGTGTTTCCGTGGTGAACCCAAGAGCAGTTGAGTGGAATTGGGCCAAAAGGCCTATTTTTGTTGTTAAATTCCATAAGGAATTTGGGAAAATTTGTTCCAAGGACGAGTTTTCTGGAATTTAATCTATGCCCGAAAAAATTTAGACCTGTACTGGTCGAAACTGAAGTGAGTATAAGGCTATGGCTGACTGAATGAAATGTAATAAACTTAATGATTTTCGAGCAACCATGGTTAAATGGAATGGAATTGGGCAAAAGCTCCAATTTCTTGTAGCTAATCATTAACAATTTTGTACTGAAAAAGTCGAATTTGAGAGCAGCATGCAAAATTTTATGTACCAGACTTTAATGGGTTGTATTAAGCTTAGTCACAGAACTCTAATGAAGACCAAGAAGGAATTTCATTTTGGGAAAATTTTGGTATTTTTTTGTACACTGACGTCGGCATGACATGGAGGGGGGGGGGCACGTGTCAGCTAACATGGTGGTAGATGATGTGTGCTTCCATGGTGGTAGGTACACAGAGGCAGGAATATGAAAATGATCTAAGTGTTGGGACTCATTGTGATTTTGTGATTTCGCGAGTCCGCAAGTCTGAAAGTCTAAAGAAGTGGAAAAATGGCTAAGTCTTGAGACTTTTAGAACGGACTTATGTAAGAAAGGTTGCAAGTCTATGAGTCTGAAAGTTCGAAGAAGTGGAAAACTGACTAAGTTTTGAGACTTAGTATGAGTCTGTGAGTCCGTAATTTCACAATTTCGAAAAAGATGACAATGGTTAAGTATGGGAACTCTTCGGGTAGACTTATGAAAGGGAGAGATATGCTTCCATGAGTGCGTGAGTTTGCAATTCTGAAAAGAGAAAAATGGTTAAGTATGGGAACTCTTCAAGCAACCTTATGAAAGGGAGAGATATGCTTCCATGATTCTGTGATTCTTTGAGTCTGCAAGTCCGAAAAGAGAAAAATGGTTAAGTATGGGAAATCTTCGGGAAGACTTATGAAAGGGAGAGCAACGCTTCCATGAGTCTGTGATTCCATGAGTCTACAAGTTCGAAAAGAGAAAAATGGTTAAGTATGGGAACTCTTCAGATGAACTTATGAAAGGGAGAGTTATGCTTCCAAGATTCTATGAGTCTGTGACTCTGCATAGATAAAAATAATATAAGTATCGAGACTTTTCAGGAGGATTCATGAAAGAAAGAATTCTTATACATTTTTGAAAAAGAATCTTATTGTAAATTGTTAAGACTAATAAATTTTGTTGGCTACACATTTTGCAGAATTAACAACATTTAGATCAGAACAAGACTAACACAATTTTCAGAATAATGGAAGATGCACAACGGGATTAAAACCATGAAGATGAGATCAAAGGGTTGTATGTCGATATAGGAAATGAAGGTATATATTCAAATGGACATGGAAAAGGAAAAGGAAAGGAAGAAAGCATGAACTTGATAGAGACTATAAAAGGTCTACAAAAGGATGTCCAGAATTATAATGTTGATAATGAGAGGATTATGAAATCCAAGGAGCAGCACGAAGACTTCAACATCAGGTTAACGCAGAGCTAGGAAAGAATAGAGAAGAAGATGGATAAGGAGACTTGGTCAAGCATATTAGGGAATCAAGGTCTCATGATGAGAGGGGAAGAACAAGAAGTGTTGGAAGACATCACTATCATTCCTCAAGGAATTCAACTAAGATAGCACACATAAGTCTCAGTCTGTCCCCTGTTAGGAAGCATAATAAAATATCTCGGTGGATGAGATACAAAGAGAAATGAACAAAATGAAGTCTCCTACATTTGATGGTGAACAAAAGAAGGATAAGGATGTAGATACATGACTTCTAGGCATGAGGAAGTATTTTTAATTGCATAATTACTCTTCACAAGTAGAAGGAATAATTTCCATCTATCATCTAAAAGGAAAAGCATCAATATGGTGGGATCAATTTGTTCAAGTACAAAACATTGATGAGAAGAAGGTCACTTGGATGGAGTTCAAGAGGTATTTCCAGAAGAAATACTTTACTAAGAGATACTATGCTAAGAAAATGAAGGAGTTCTTTGAAATCAAGCTTGGGAGTATGATCATAGATGAATATGAAAGGAGGTTTTTAGAGTTGCTAAAGTATTTTTCTTTCATCAAGGAGTAGGTTAAGATTCAGAGGTAACTAAGTAGGATTCCATCTTTTATTAGTGATAAGATACAATATGATGATCCCAACAAACTAGAGGAAACTTTGAGGAGGGTGAAATACCTTTATGAACGACATAGAGGAAGACCAACTTTCCAAAGGACGTGGGAAAACAAAAAGAAAAATATGATGAGCAGATGAAGAAGGGATCTAAGACACCCTTATTTAGAAATAATTCTCAAGGATAGCCAACCTATAAAGAACCCATAATGACAGAGGAAATAGAGAAAAGACCAAGGCAACCACCTACTCAATGTTGGGGTTGTGGATGAGATCATGTATTAAGAGATTTTCCTAACAGAGGTGGAAAAGTGAAGACTGGTTACAATGTACAGCAAGATGAGATAGTGGAGGACATGGGAAGAAGTGTACCAAGGATATATCCATTCATGGATAACAAGCAAGATGAGTTTCAGTCACACGTGATTGAAGTGGAAGGTAAAATCAACAACCAAACCATTGTTATTTTAATCGATTCAGGAGTTAGTCATAGTTATCTGGATCCTAAGATGGTGGAAATATATCAATTGCCAAGAAGCAAGCTTGGAAAACCTTGGATGGTATAGCTATATACAACAACTAAAAGAAACATTACTGATATGGTTAAGGCCTGTCCAATGGATATGAATGGATTGAGCACCAAGGCATATTTAAACATCATACCTTTAGGTTCATATGACTTTCTAATTGGTATGGATTGGTTGGACCAACATCATGTTGTCCTATACTTTTATAATAATACATTTACTTTCTTGGACAATAAAGAGAATTTAAGAACAGTAGAAGGAGTTTCCAGGGTAGTAAACCTCACAGAAATTTCATCCTTGCAGCCGAAGAAGAGTTATAGGAAAGGGTGTCAAATTTTTGTAGCACATATGGAAGAGACACCTAAATAGAAGATTTCAAATATTGAAGATTATGCAGTCCTAAAAGAATTTAAATATGTATTTAAGGAAATACTAGAATTTCCACCCAAGAGAGATATTGACTTCTCCATAAATTTGGTGTTGGGAGTAGCTCCAATATCTAAGACTTCTTACAAGATGAGTAATCCAGAGCTAAAGGAATTTCAAATGCAACTGGAAGAACTTATGAAAAAGGCACCTTGAGGTGCCCCAATATTATTTGTGAAGAAAAAGGATGGAACTTTAAGATTGTGAATATATTGTAGGCAATTGAACAATGTAACTGTGAATAAAAAGTACCCTTTGCCAAGAATAGATGAACTATTTGATGAGCTCAAAGATGCAAAAATATTCTCCAAGATTGATCTTAAGTCGAGCTATCATCAAGTAAGAATTAAATAAGAATACATCAACAAGACTGCCTTCAAAACAAGGTACGATCATTATGAGTTCACAGTGGTACCATTTGGGTTGTCAAGTGCACCAACGGTCTTCATGTGTTTAATGAATGGCATTTTCAGGGATTAGTTAGATAACTTTGTCATTTTCTTCATGGTCGACATTCTTATATACTATAAGTTTGAAGAAGAACATGAGAAACACTTGAGTATGGTATTACAAATATTGAGGGAGCATCGGCTGTCTGCCAAATTGAGCAAGTGATCATTCTATTAGAAGCAAATTCATTATTTGGGTCATATGATTTCAAAATAAGGGATATCAGTGGATCCAGAAAAGATAAGGGCCATTGAAGGATGGCCAACACCAAGGAATGTCTCGTAGGTGAGGTCATCCATGGGCCTTGTAGAATACTACATGATATTTATTGAAGGGTTCTCAAAGATCACATACCCAATCAATTCCTTGTAGTAGAAAGGTGTGGAGTTTGAGTGGACATTGGATTGTGAAAGGAGTTTCCAACACTTGAATCTTTTACTAACAAGTGCTCCAATAATAAGGATTGTTGATCTAAATGAAGACTTCATTGTATGCATTGATGCATGTAAAGAAGGACTAGGTTGAGTTCTTAGTCAGAATGGGTTTGTGGTCTGCTATGAATCAAGGAAATTAAAAGAGAATGAAAGGAATTATGCTACTCACGATTTGTAATTGGAAGCCATAGTGCATGCCTTGAATATGTGGAGGCACTACCTAATGGGGAAAATATTTGAGTTAAGGAAAGACCATAGTGGTTTGAAATACTTCTTCGGACAACCAACTCTAAATGCCAGGAAAAACAGGTGTTTGGAATTGCTCAATGAATATGAATTTGATATAAATCATATCAAAGGTAAAGAGAACAAGGTGGTTTATACACTCAACAGGAGGGTGCATGATATGCATGCTACAACCATTAGCATGTACCAAACAGATTTGAAATACAAAATTTTAGAGGTTGCAAAATCAGATTAGAAATACATGGAAGTAAAGGAAAAACTTCAACAAGGCGATTTACAGCAGAAGGTTAAAGACTATAAGCTAGAAAACGATGAAATTCTAATGTACAAGGGAATAATTTATGTGCCAAACTCTCAGGAATCGAAAAAACTGGTTTTAAAAGAAATGCATAATGTGCCTTACGATGGATACCTGGGTTACCATAAAACTATTATAGCTATCAAGAGCCAATTTTACTAGTCATGGATGAAGAAAGAAGTTGCTTATTTTATTTCCAAGTGTTTGGAATGTCAAAAGGTCAAGGCTAAGCACTGACACCCAACTGGTATACTACAGTCATTTCCCATTCTTGAGTGGAAGTGGGAAGTTGTAAAAATGGATTTCATCACCAAGCTTCCCAGAACAACCAAGCAACATGATTCCATCATGATGGTGGTGGACAAGATTACTAAAGCTTCCCACTTTATTAAAGTAAATCTCACGCATAAGGAAATCAAAATTGTTGATATTTATATGAGGGAAATTGCTCAACTGCATGGTATACCCAAGACCATTGTGTCTGGCATAGACCCAAAATTTACCTCAAATTTTTGGAGGGGTTATTCAAATGGTTTGGGACCAATATAAACTTCAACGTGACCTATCATTCAGAATCAGATGGGAAAATAGAGAGAGTAAATCAAGTTATTGAATATATGTTAAGGATGTATGTGATTGATAAACCATCCAAATGGGAGGATTACTTGCACTTGGTGGATTTTGCTTATAACAATGGGTATCAAGCATCCCTAAAGATGATCCCATTTGAAGCCTTGTATGGCAGAAAGTGCAACACACCAATAAGTTGGGACAACTCAATAGATAGAGAAGTGGTTGGGCCAGAACTACTCAGGGAAATGGAAGAGAAGATGATGAAAATAAAGAAGAATTTAAAGGCCACCCAGGACATGCAAAAAATCTATGCTGAAAAGGGAAGAAATGATAGAGAATTTAAAGTAGGTGACCATGTGCTCCTAAAAGTAAAGGCTAGGCGAAGTTCCCTGAAATTGGGGAACTGTTCAAAGCTAGAAGCTCATTATTGTGGGCCATTTGAAATCCTAGAAAGGATTGGGCCTGTAGCATACATTCTTGTTTTACCTGCATCAATGTATATTCATAATGAATTGCATGTATCATTGCTTAAAAATTATGTACCTGATGCTAATCATGTCATTGATTGGAATGTGATTCATGTGGAGCATGAAGATGGCTTTTAGGTGCACCCAATGTGGATATTGGATCGGAGGATCAAGCAGCTTTGGAATCAAGTCGTAGGGCAAGTAAAGGCCCAATGGACCTAGTATGGTCCTAAGGATGCAACTTGGGAGCATGAAGACACTATGAGGATAGAGTATCCACATATTTTTGAAAACTATTAAAGTTTTGATTGTATCTATGTATATATTGCACTAAGGACAATGCATAAATAAGGGGGAGACGAATGTAATACCCCTAGGCCAAACCCTAGTTGTACATATAAATGTAAATTTTTTATAGGTTAGTGAGCCACGTTTATATAGGCAAGAAGGCTTATGTGATTATTAGGCCAAAGAGCCTAGATGATAAAGGTCAGTGAGCCTATTTTTGTAATATGTAAACACTCATATTATTAATGAAAACACATCGTTGCATGCAGATCGATCCACAAATGAGTATGGGGGGATAACCTCCACTTAGAAAGGGAAATGGGGGCTAAGAGTCTAGGAATGGGCTAAGATAGGGGGCTTAATCCCATTGGAATATTATAATATTATTCCTTAAAGCTAAAGTAATGGATATTTTTATATATCCTAAGTCTTGAAAGTAGGGACAAGGGAGTCCCTTAGAGTTTCAAGTGTCCTAAAATACACATGCATATATATATATATATATATATATATATATATATATATATATATATATATTGGTGGATATAGTGCGAAGGGATTATTATTCAGATTAGGAATTACCGTGAGTATTAACTGTTGTTGCACGTAGGTAGTTGTGAGTTGTACTGGACGGTGCTAGAATATGATGAAGAACATGTAATTGTAATGCTAGCATGTGAGATTGATTGAAGAAGCGATTTTCAGTTCATATTATGGAAGAAGTGGGTTGTCAGGCCCGTGAGTAGTTCTCTAGGAGAGAGACTACTCAGAGTTGTTCCCTGGTGCATTGGAAAATAACTACGGGGCTCTGAGACTTCTTGTATGGCCTGTTGTTGAAGACCCAAAAGGGAAGTGGCGCAATCGAGGGACTGATGAGTAGAGAAGGGGAACACTTCCTAGGGTGGGGCATGCATGTGGGGAATGAGAGACCATAGGCTAGTTGCAACAGTTGGCACCTTGGATGGAACAATTATGTTTCTTATCAATCCTTTAACTCGCTTAGTTTTCCCTTTTCCCTGGTAGATTTTAGCCCCATCTCAGGGGTGACCCACTGCTAAGGGTTATAAGTAGTGCGGTCTAAGGTTGGGAGGAACATTGAAGGTTTGCATGCAGTTGTTGTTTATTTTCCTGAGATAAGTGTCTTTCATGTGCTTATTTCCATTGTTGTGTGTGTGTGTGTGTGAAATTATGGGTTTTCTGTCATGGAATCTCTATTGTTAAATTCTATATGAATTGTTATTGTTTCATACATGTTGTTACTATTTTCCGCTTAACTCTTTTCATATGAAAAACTTATTATTTAATTAATGGTATCAAAATTTGTATTTTTCTCATGGTGTGTTCCAACTCTGGACTGGGTACTTTATCTTTTGGTATCAGAGCTCAAAATTTTTAAGTGGCATAGCCTAGTTGGTGGTTGGGGACATCACAGGGAGATTAATGCTCAGAATTTCAGAACTACATGGATTCCCCTTTTGTACTATATCACAGATGTCAGGTCAACTTTTAATTGGGAAAACATTTTGTCTTCATCTTTGGGAGAAGCACTCAAATTAGAAAGGAACATTGTACCAAGGGAGTTCTTGATATTCCATATATCCTCGTATCTCTTAGACATGATGTGCATATGTCACTCATTCCCACATCTGGGTTGGACCTAGCAGTGAAGCAATCCCTCGATCCACATCCACTCCAAGATATTGTGGGAGAACAAATATAGGACTAAGTATCATAAAATATGTGAAAACTTCTAGGCTCCTTTGTACCAACTTATATTTGACTTGCCAACATTGTGCATAACAGACAAGGTATAGGTTATAATCAAAAGGATAGGGGAATGATACCTCCTCGAGTATGGAATGTACCTTAGGATATATGAAGCAACCAAAGCCCCACACTTACTTCCTAAATTCATTCAAAATAGGTTGGTGCTACAAGATATTGCCTAATAGGCCGTCGTGCATGGAGTTGGTGCAGAAATATAGAGAGACACGAAGGCTATTTGGCCTCATATCCTACTTTGGGTTGAGTCTTATTCATTTGAAGATGTCAAGGAGGCACAAGTTGGAGTAATCACATTTGCATCTTTCAACTTCGGAGAGGAAAGATTATGGAGGCATGATGTTCTAGACATTGTGAAATATGACTACATCCACTGCAAGTACATGTGGAACTATGCAAATGATGTTTGGGAAGAAGAGGAAATCCATTTTTATGTGAGGACATACCACGATGTGATATTCAAAAAGAGGGGAAATCCACTAGGAAGGATAACATATGAAAAATGAGTTCAAGAAGCCCAAAAGAATGCAAAAGAAGAGGCAACAACAACATCACATGAGACAACAATGGAAACAACCTTCAAAGCAGAAACAAGTGAGGAAGAGAGGAAAAGAAAAGAAACAAAAGTTGTTGAATCAAAGGAGAACAAGAAAATAAAAGAAGAGGATGCCAAACAACATAAACATAAAGAGGTTGAAGAAGAAACAGTAGGGAAATCCACTACAAAATAACAAAGAAAGAAGGAGAAGGTAAGAAAGAAGAAGGAAGAATAAGTTGAGTGAAATAAATGAGAAGAAGAAGCAACATCTGAAGTAAAAGAAGCAGTAGAAGTCGAAGCAATAGTGAAGGAAGATGAAGAAGAAAAGGAAACAACGAAGGCAGTTGTAGAAGAAAAATCATCCAAAGAGGAAATAGTAAAGGAAACAACATAGGAACAAAGGAAGAAAGAAACAATGACACATTCCCCATGGACATAGACTTTTCAAGGTCATCCACTTAGATTCCACTAATATGAGGACACTTTTCGTTAGGTGATCTAGGTCTGGGACTATTCACGCTCTCTAAGGATCGAAAGGTTGAAAATTTGAACACCTTCATATTCGATAAAGATTTTAGTAAGATAATGTTGCAAAAAACAAGAAATCTCCCAATCACTAGGAAAGGTCCATTATGGGTGACGACTAAAACCAATGTGACGAAAAATGTCAGAAAATGACCCACCTTGAATTGTTTCATCTGGTGTCATCTTCACATTGGCATCAGAGCATAATCTTAGGGACTTAGTGCATGAGAATCAAGAAAAGCATGAAAGGATCAGGGAGTTATTGGAAGAGACCAAGCGTAGCAAAAGGGACAAGAAAATTATTAGAGAGTTCATATTGTGCATCGAGAAAGTTGGGAAAGAACTTAATGAGATGACAATGGATATGTATTTGAATCCAAAATTGTTCCATCAATTAACAACACAAATTATGGCACAACATAGTAGAGAACAGACCAAGAACATGGAATTCTTCACCATTAGGGAAGGCCTTAACGAGATGCAATGATGGATCAACGAAAATATGGATGCTCCATCCGAGTTTCTCCATATATCATAATGGCAAAGAAATATTAATTATGATGAACTTGACAACTGCTAACAAGTTGGTGAGAAGGTTAAGAAGAATTTGATAAATTCACTATCAATTTGCACACAATTTCACAAGGAAACACACATCTTGGCTCACAAATGTCATCTCCCACAGATCGATGAGCTAGGAAAGATGAAGATCAATGAACATAAATTTTCATAGGTCGAGAAAAACATGAAGCAAAGGAAATCAGATGTCAAAGCTACAACTAGGGTAACAATAGACCTTATGGACATGACCATCTCGTGAAAATCACTCTGGAGTCACTATTGTTCAATAGAATCGTATTCATTTCAGTACATCATGAAATTTGGGCTACCTACGTTAAAGACACGAATAAATGAAGGGGACATAACAACTAATTCAAAATTATTCACAACCACATTCTATTTTGTCTTTTTGTCACCACTAAACAATTTTGTCCTTATCATAACACATGTCAAAATAGTTGAAACCCGAAGATGAAAAGACATGTAACTGATTCTTGCAGAATTCAAGAAACCCCAATAGGTAGTTACTTATGAAACTATAAGCAAGAGACCCACTTTGAAAGGGCTCTTTAACCTTGTAATTTCAGGGAACTATTTTTTGAATTAATATTAAGAAGCCCTCATGACCAATTTTTCCAGAGAGAAATGTTGTTTGTTCATAGTGGTTTACTTCAAACTATTTCAAGTAATATGTTGGGATGTTTGTAAATGTCGTAATAACTATGTTTTATTTATAAAATTTTCTTACTTTTCTTATGTGAACATAAATTTTATTTAAGTGTTTTTTTTCTCTCTTATTAATTGCTCTATGAGCAGTTTATGTATGTGATTGTGTAGCTTAGACTAATATGTTTGTGCTTTTATATGTATGTGTTATTAACTTTGTCTCTCTCTAACAACTATCTGGAGGAAAGCTATTGCAAGAATTGATAACATTTTAGGCTTCTTATTCGTTACTCTTATTTGCTCCTAGCTAGGATAGGGTAGAATAGATTTCGATTTTCAAATAGTTTAGTCTTCATTTGCATACCCCCTTGTATTCAAACCATTCATCCACCCCCCAACCTAGTAATGGTAGCAAGGCCTGAATCGAGATTGGTCTCCTAATCCAAACAATCCATAGTCTAATTGGGACCTCATACGCGGGAGTACCCTCGTCTGTTGAAGGGAATTTTTCCTGTGAACAGAATTATTACTGAATTAGATTATACCTTATAGAAAATGAAAAGGTGCAAGAACTTATGGAGAGCCACTTTCTTGAAAGCATCATTCCTAGAGAGAGATTCAACCAAAGAAGTTGTCAAGGAATAAAACATATAAGGGTGACCATTTTTATTTAGGATTGTAGGAGTTTTGGTGTGAATCATATTGGAAAACACATGCACATTGGTATGGGATACCCAAAAGTAACTCAACACAATTTAGATGGGAAACAACATAGATATTAGTATCAAGGAAATGGGGTCCAATAGTGAAGGTAAAAGCATAGGTATGTGAAACTAATAAGGATTTAGCACTGACCTGCCCTATATGATATGGGTGGGCATGAAGAGTGAAAGGATGATCCAATGCTTTAGCAAGGGAAAACGAGGCCAAATTTTTTGACTACTAAATTGTCAAGAACTAGTTTTACTATCTAATTCTTAACGTGGTGGCTCAGGAGAAACCATTGGTTGATAGGAATATAATTGAATTCATAAGCATGAGATATGGGTTGGGCTTACTGGGATTCTCAACATAGATCACTTCTAGAGTAGGAGTAGAGGAGGAAGTAAAGAGTTGTGGTTTGAAGAACAAAGTTTGAATGTTGTGTGATCGTTACAGGGAATGCAAATTGGTCATGATGTGAGAAGAGCTCATATGAAAACTGCAATACTACTAGAGGGGTGAGAGTGATTCGTAAGGAATTGTTAAGGTTGTTGGGGAGGGGGTTAGGTGGGGTGGGGAATGGGGAGAGAATGGGTGCTTTACCAACTTTCTTTCTACTGCAATGTCATTCTGAAAATATGAAGAGAGAGTTGCACTAGGGACCAAGGCGACTTCATTATGAAATTAAGGAAGGAAGTTGTAGTTAAACTTAACAATAAGTACATGTTTGATATTTGAAAGGGAGAGTTGAACTTGAATTTTGTAGAAGACCTCAATGTATTGGTGCACCATTTGGTTGAAAAATTGCCACAACTGAAGTCACCTTGCCCATCAACCTTCATAACTAGTAGGATAGAAACACTCATGAAGAATGGTGCAAAAGTTATTCCAACTAGTCATAGAATTAGAAGTGTGGATAACTATCACATCATTGAGTTCTACGCGTAAAGGTATTTTTTTGACCCATCTACACTCTACATTCTCCCACCATTGAGTTGCTAACCCTTGGAGGTGACATGCTCCCAATGAAATTTTATCACATTCTGGTTGTTGTGCTTTGTGTTTAAAACACAAGGAGAATGCTCTAATACATGCATCCACTTGTTCCTCATCAAACAAACTAGCAAATTACTCCAATCCAAATTTACTGGACTTTGTTGTTGCAATACTTATGTATGTTATTAGAAAATTTGTTGTTGTAAGATCCGAGTTTATATATCTACAAATAAAACCTCCTCACTATGAAATGATTTAAGAAGTGCCATGTGGAAAAAAAAATCCCTAAAAATAATGTTACTACTTATAATGTTACTACTTGATTAACACACTTTCTTAAAAGATGTGGTTCCTTTTTAGATCTTAGCTCTTGATGTCAGATATAGAGAATGTTCAGCCCTTTCTTTTCCTTTACTACAAAGGTCATGAGAAAGCCTAAGCTCTAAAACCATCATATAAACAAATCAAATACTATACGGGGATGGTCAACTTTGACCATTACTTATGGTTTATTATAATATTTAAACATTACCCTATCAATAGCTACTTTCGTTATTACGCTCCCCTTCACTTTTTGTCCTCTATGTAACAATTAAAGTGTCCTATCTTTATATATTTAATCCTATCTCTATATTAATAGGTGGTTTAATTCGTCAATTGTTTAATCCCATTATTTTAACAAAAATGTCGTATTAACAAGACTCCGAACTTTTTTTCGTTACAGTGATAATATATTATGAAAAGAAGTAGTTTAGCAATGATAGATGAATCTACTCACATCACATACTCAATACAAATAATTTTATGTTTTAAAGGAATGATACTAAAATTAAATTCTCATAATCATACTAATCCTGTTAGACAATACTATTCGGATTTGGTTGTTGTGCTTTGTGTTTAAAACACAAGAAGAATGCTCTAATCCATGTATCCACTTGTTCCTCATCAAACACACTAGCAAATTACTCCAATCCAAATTTACTAGTATGTTCTTGATGCTTATGTATGATATTGGAAAATTTGTTGTTCTTGTAAGATAAGAGTTTATAGATCTACAAGTAAAACCTCCTCACTATGAAATGATTTAGAAGGTGCCATGTAGAAAAAGAAAATCCCTAAAAATGCTATTACTTGAGTTAGCACACTTTCTCAAAAGATGTGGTTCCTTGTTAGATCTTAGCTCTTGATGTTAGAATGTTCATCCCTTTTTTTAACTTGACTACAAAAGTCATGAGAAAATCTAACCTCTAAAACCATCATATAAACAAATCCCTTTTTTTCCCTTGACTACAAAAGTAAGTCATGAGAAAATCTAACCTCTAAAACTATCATATAAACAAATCACATACTATATGGGGATGGTTAACTTTGACCATTACTTATGGTTTATTATAATATTTAAACATTACCTAGCTATTTTCATTATTACACTCCACTTCACCTTTTGTGCTCTTTGTAACAATTAAATTGCTCTATATATATAATGGCATTTGTTAAATGTTTTTTTTTTTTTTTTAAGAATTGATTAGAATCAACTATATAAATTTGGAAAAAAATTCTATTTTCTGTTTTTTAAATTGTTTTTTTCAATATATAAATGGATTCAATTCAGTTTGCTAAAAAACCCATGAAATACTTTGATTATTCAAACTTAAACACTCAAATATAGATATCCAACCATTTATCACCAAATTTTGGACAAAATCAAATGAAAAAAAAAACAAAAAAAAAAACGTTCAGAATACTCGTACATATAATTAATGAAAGTGTCCTCTCTATCTGTATATAATTATTGAGGTTCATGACCGTTGTTAAAGCGCCCATTTTTAACAGTAGATGTGAACAGGTAACACTTAATCGAAGTAACTCTTTATCTCCATGTTACTGGTTCTGTGGAAATTGTGATATCACAGATAAGATACATAGTCAGAACGATTTAATGCAATACTATTTATATGTACGATTTAATGCAATACTATTTACATGTAAAAACAAAAGTTTATGAAAGCGACCATTATAGCTGTTATGAAAGCGAAAATAGGTCACAAATTCATGGTTTAGGAACTTAGACGCAATACTGTTTACACGTAAAAACAAATGCTTATGAAAGCGACCGCTATAACTGATATGAAAGCGAACAGGTGACACAAATTTATGGGTTAGGAACCTGACCAGTAAAAGCAAAAGCTGATGAAAGCGACCGTTATAACTGACATGAAAGCGAACGGATGAGACAAAGTTACGTATGGGTAAGGAACCGGACGACTGAAGATGCATACATGATCCACCCTTCTGAAATTGTCAGAACCATGAAGTCACAGGTAAATGCCTTGCCATGGTTCAGGCAGAATTTCTCTAGTGTTGGTAAGGCATTGCATTTCTTGATTAGTTATCTGAAACAGATGTGATCGAGATCAGAACAAACTGTGGTATTAGTATGGATACTGTGCATATAGGTCGTCCTTTGCCCAAACGGTAATTTGGCCGGATTCACTTTCACATTGAAAATCGATCATTCTGCATTCTCCTCTTCTTCCTAATATTGTAGTAGTTGGTGTTGCCTGGCCTTTTCCACTGGGAATTGTTGAGCAATCCTGTTGATCACCATCCTGCACTCCTCCCAACTTAGCCAACTGGTAGCTCTTCTGCCTATGAGTATTAATATACGTTGGTACGCCCAGATTTACTTCATCGTATCTCACATTTACATGATCCTTGCAATCAGCTTGACCCTGAACCTGAATATTCAAGTATTGATCAATGTCGGCCAATATGATTGCTGGTGTAATGAATTGGGAGCGGGAATTATCAGTCGGGCATGGCTCATGAGTCGTCTTCGCCTGCAGGCGCATGCAATCTTCCACCTTATGAGTGGTATAAGCTCCTGGATAAAAATCAGTAAAATCAGCTGCATTTGAATAGGAATGATTACCGCTCCATGTAGTTATTTCAGAAGATGCTGTGAACAACGAATAGTCCATCATGATCTCATTATCATTTTCATTAATGATCTGTTCATTGTTTTCAATATTTCCCTTCACTGAGTCGCTAATGTCAACCAGAGCAGGGATTGTGATGATACAGCCAAGAGCGTTATTGGCAGAGACAGGCTCTTCATGAGGTGGCATTGTAGTCCACAAGTCTCTTAATGGATCACATCTTGATGATTTTGCAGTCTTATGGGTATGGCCTTGCGCTTGCGGACTCGGAGATGGAAAAACCTGAGAGAAGCTCTCATTGGTCTGAGCAGAAGTAGAATCAATCCACTGCTGATCATAAGAAATTAGCTTGTTGGTGGTGGAATCTGGATCAACTGGAAACACAATATTTTGCTCCTGTACTTGTTCATTCTTTAAATCCAATACACCCTGAACACAAGAGTACTGATTTTCTGCAGTGGTCACTACATTAAAGTTGTTATCAAATGACTGCAAATACCCTTCAGGTTTGCCAGAGCTAAACGACTTTTGGGCATCACGAGCATGAGTAGACACTGAGTTGATATTGCATAAAGGATCGGATTCTGAGGGGATATTAGCATGGTTAGACACTGAATTGGTATTGCATATATGATCGGATTGTGAGGGGATATGAGATTTTGTGCTGTTGTTGCCATTGACTTCGGTGGATGAGTAGCAGGGGAGCCTGTGCTGTTTCAAGTTGAGCTTCTTCTTGATGCAAGAGTTCCAATAATTCTTGATCTCGTTGTCTGTACGTCCGGGCAATTGGGCAGCAATTTGAGACCACCTGTGTCGTCATTACCATTCATTCCGCAAGTTAATAAATGGAAGAGCAGGGACTCATGCAAACAATTACTACCAGAAAAAATCGCAATGGAGAAGAGAGGTGTAGGAATGGAGAAAAGCAGAAACCTGTTGCCAAGAATGGACTGTAAGTATATGATCGATTGCTCTTCTTGGAGTGAAATTCCACCGCGTTTAAGGCCAGGCCGTAAGTAATTGATCCATCTCAGCCTGCAGCTCTTTCCGCATCGCTGCAGTCCTGTATGCACAATCATAGTTACATTTTTACCATTATAAATTGCTTTACCATCCTCTATTTTTAAATCTTTTTCTACCTTACCATATTTTTTCATTAACGGAAGGGGTTGATAATTAAAAAAAATTGAACTTATATTTATTGTTAAATTATTCAAAATCAATTCAATTGGTTTATAAAATATATATTATAAATCTAAATTAATAAAAAAATAACAATTTTTCTTTCGATTTTTTATATTAAATATACATACTTCTAAGTTTATTTTAAATATATATACTTTTATCTTTTTAAAACTTTATCTTTTTTACAAAGATATTTTTATTATATATAAAATATATATACTTTTATCATTTTTACAAAAATATTTTGTTTAATTTATATTTATATTTAACTAAAATATAACATTATTATTATTTATTATACACATTGTTTTTTAAAATTTATTAATATTACCATGTTATAAATATATCAACTTTTTTATAATGAAAAAATAATCAAATTTAAATATTTTATTTTACATATAGAAGAAACATAATGCATAATAATAATAATATTAAAAATATTATTATTTATAAACTTAAGGTGAATATGTGGACTGATAAAAATTAAAGGATAAAAGGAAATTAAGATACTTCAAGAAGATGATCAACCCTAATTTAGAAGTTCAAAAGTATCTCTAGTTTTAAGAAGTACAAAGAAGAAAATCAACATTGCTAAAATAAGAACAAACTTTCACTAAGTACATAGTGAAAGTGGGATGAAAAAATCTACCATCTTTGTGACACTAAGAGGGTTGACTCTTAAATTGGTGTGCCTATTCCCAAATTAGATCCCAATTTAAAAATACTTGCCACAATACAAACCTTCATAACCTCCGAAATCATCAAAAGTATAGTGATATTGGAAAGCTTCTCTCAATGCTATTATGGTGATCTTGGAAAGCTTGTATCAATGCTACAAATGGTGATCTTGGAAAATTTCTCTCAATATCTTTTGACCACAAAAACACAATTTAAAAAAAATCAAAGTAATCTTTTTACTTCTTAAGATCTGATATACCAATTAATTTGAATGGAAGTTAATCATCATCATAATCACAATAATAATATCATTTTACATATATTATAATATATTTATTATGCTCTTAAAATAAAAATTAAAACAAATTTACTATAATCTTAAATTATTTAGTTTTTCCAGAATATAGAATATTAATGAAAAAACATTTTAAAACTGTTATTATATTTTTAAATAAGAAAAAAAAAGAAGTTAAACTTTTTTCTATTTTATTATTGTTCTACTACTAAATAATTTCAAGTTAAAATGGCTATATTTTAACTAATACGTAATAATTCCAAATTGAATATATGCTATACTAAGATTATGGCATTCCAGACATAAAAGAACAAACATTATGGTATTTCAGACATAAAAGAGCAGTCACAAACCTTATACTTTTATCTAAGTTCCACATTAAAATATTCCATTCCAATTATCGAAAACAAATGCCATTTGTAAACCTCCAATTCCAGGTTTAAATCTGACAGTTTTCATTCTTTTTAATTGCTATGGATCTGGGTTACGCTAGTATCATTGCATTCAATTCATTAATATGATAAAATGAAGCTATCCTGGCATTGGTTTAAATATTTACACACTGGTTTAAATATTTACACAGGACACTCACTTGTCTAAATGAGCCTAGGTTGCAGCACTGCTATATTGGGTTGGTTTGAATTGAGAAGAGCAAAACTGAAATTAAAGCAGAGTGGGTACTCAATCACCTACCAACTTTCATAGCAACGTGGCTCCAAGAACTGTGAAGTTCATTCTTCATCAAATAATCGATGAGTTTCGCATCTTCATCAGGGGACCAGAGACCTTTTTTAATCTTTGGCTTGGAGAAGAAGGGCGCATCTTGTCCTTGTCCCTGTCCCTGTGTCCACTCCATTTTTAGCCCCGCCTGCCAATTGCCCTTCTCTGCGAGTTTGTCAGCGCTTGGCGATGCACTTTCCAACCAATGCGCAACTCAGGGTGCGAAGGGCTCATCTGGCCTTCGGACCCGGCTCGTCACAGATTTTAGAACACAAGCAGAAAAGATAAAATTGGCACATGGAGCCCATCATTCATCATTTTTATCCATAGTCGGCACGCAGAAGTGGACAGCTGACTGACCTTTAGATTTGATTGCGTATGACTGTTATCCGTTTTTGGATTCGACGATATATGGTTTTAGCGATAGGCTGGGAACTTGACGATATACACATGGAACAATTTCTAACTCGATTTCCATCAAAACTAAAAGTACACTATTAAATAAACAAAACCTAAAACGTTTATATTACGGCAATTGGTTTTCCACCATTTTTCGTCCTAACACAATATAAATTTATATTGTGACAAGACACGGAGTGTACCAAAGCTCATTAAAAATCAAAACCTAAAACCTTTATAGAACGGCCAATTGGTTTTCCACCATTTTTCGTTCGAACACAATTTTATTTACTTTGAGACAAGACAGGGAGCGTACCAAAGCCCATTAAAGTTATAGTTGCGAATGACAAATCACACACAGCCAAACTTGTACTTCGTCCTCCTGCCTTTTAGATACGATGTCAACAAAACAATAGCGTCCATCCTACTTTGGCCAATAGAAAACCACAGGCATTTACTTGTTGAACGCAATCAGTGGTTGAACGTTCATCAAAGTCGTTGCAGTTGTGAGTGATAAATCAAACGAGGCCCGCCTTAAATACATCACATCATCAGACCCAAAGCAGGCGCAAGAACAGTTTCCATACTGTTGGGACACTTTTCTAGATATCCAGACCTAATTTTTATATAGATATACACTTTTTTATCGCTACCGACTAAAACGTACACAGGCAGGTGATTTCAAATAGGGTTCAAAGAAAACAATAAGATACTTTAAAAGCCCATACCTAACTTCATATATTTTTAGATTTTAACAAATCAGGGTTTTGCTTTTTGGATTTGTAAGGTGCATATACCCTCATTTTCTCCAAATTCGAACCTTAACTTAACGAGATGGTCGCCTAAAACATATAAAAGCTGAAGATACAAACTAGAAATTTCAATATAAAGTAAAACTTTATTGTCAATACCTAACCTCCTACCAATAATTAAAAGTTAATTAATTATTTTAACTATGTAGGTTTCTCTTTCTTTATTTTTACCCAATTATGTTTTTCCTTTTTTCATCATAACACCAGCATGTGTATATCAATTAATTAATAAGATACTAAGAATTAGGGATTAAAAATATTAATAGTAAAAATCTATGAAATTAATAAATTTGTATTTTTAAAATAATAATAGTAATAATAAAATGACCTTTAAAATAATAATAGTAATAATAAAATGAAGATAAAAGTATATCTAATATTGTGTTGTATTATATAAACAAAGGAGAAATTGAGGATAAAAATACATGTCATATGTTGTTTTTATGTATAAGCAAACAATGGTTTTATGGCAAGGTAGTCCTGTCGAGTTAGTTGAGAAATACATGTTGAACAATGAAACTTAATATAACTAAATACACAAATAATCTGAATGTAAAATGAACAATAAGCTGAATGGAACTTTAATATTCATAAATATAATATAAACATAATAAATATATTATAAATATAATAATAAATAATATATTAGATAATAAATATAATATAAATATAATAATGCATAATAATAAATACATAGTACAACTTTTTATATTTAGATGTGGTGATTGGTGCAATTCATTGATTACGTAATTAATTCTACATATTGAAAGACGTGAAGGGAGCAATAACACTTCAATTCTATCAATCAATTAGAAATGGGAAACACACATATTTTTATTATATCCAAAAATATATATTTGTTTTTCTATGTTAAACAATACATTGCATACACAAATTTATGGTAAAAGGCAAATTAATGTCACATCAAAAACAAACTCATTGCTATAACCCTATAATATATACATTCTATAAGATTTGACTTATTCAAAAATATGTAGAAGAATAAAATAATGATGTTTTAAATGATTAAAAAAAGAATATTGATAGTATACAAATCTCTCTATGACATGTAAATATAGTTTTGAAGTAAATAATAACTAAGTTACACAAATTTTATTGCATCATTTTTATGAGATTTAAGTTATTCAAGAATATGTGGAAGAATAAAATAATAATGTTTTAAACGATTAAAAAAGAGTATTGATAGTATACAAATCTCTATGACATGTAAATATAACTTTGAAGTAAATAATAGTTAAGTTACACAAATTTTRTTGGATCATTTTTACTGAAAAATAAACACACTACCCTTACCTATGAAGTAGGACAATCACCCTTGCCAMCTAACATGCCAACCAACTTTAAGAAAAATAATTGAGGGTCCAAGACAAGAAACCCTTCCAAAAKAAGCTAAGCACAATCTCAAAATATGCTAGCTAAGTTAGGACCCACTTAGTAAAGGTGAAATTGTCACTTGATTTTTGGAAAAAATGATAAACTAAAAAAATATTGAAGGTATAACAAGCTAAGTAAAATTAGGCTTCATATCATTGATTTTAATATATTGTASAAGTTTAAAGAGATGAGTAAATAAACAAAAATAAAGAACTTGAATAAAGTAGGGTTAATTGGTAATTTTCACTTTGCTTCCTACTTACCCTATTTAATCTAAGAAAAATTGAAAATAAAATAACATAASAGAAAATGAATAACTTACCTTCAAATAAGGGAAAACAAAAAAACAATGAAAGGTTTATCAAGTGATTTTTATTTAGTTYTTTTAGAGAAACATGGAGAAGAAGGGATTATTGTGATAAATGCACACCTCCACCCTTGCCCACCCTCACTCTTGAGGATATGAAGGTGTAAAAAAATGTGCACATTCACCTTTCGTGAGCGAGGATCACTGGTGGGTGGTGGGGGGTGAAAGGTGGATTACAAAGTTATTTACTTTCATTAATATAACAACTTTACTTGGATAACACATGAAAGGGAAAATAAAACATATACTTAAAGCTAAGAGAATAAAGTGTTAGGCCTCCTTATACATCCACAATTCATGTTCCAAATAAAATAAAAAGCACAACAAAGGTTTGACAATGTCCACACACACACACACACATATATATAAATATATATATATAAATGAAACAAGCAAGTCAAACAATTCATATTAAAAATTGAAAAGTGTGATATGCCTAATGCCCTTAATAGAATGATGTATCTCCTATCTTTCAAGCTACTTTTGAAGTCCTCCTTTGGATTCATAATTAGGACGAAATTAATTGCCAAAGTAAGAAGGGTGAGATCCATAACCACCACAAGATGCAATCATCCAAGCCAAAAGAAAATATGACAAGCTAAAAAATAAACCAACATGTAGTGACGGATCCTCGAGAGAGAAGGATGATAAGAAGGAAATCCTAAGTTTGATCCAAGAGAATTTACACTGAGAAGTAAATAAAACCTATAAAGTAAACAACATGTAAAAGTGGATTGGATTCGATGAATATTGTATGTGAAAATCATGAGGGGGTGTTCCTTCAATTAGCAACTAGAAGGACTAAAATTGTCATGTTCCCAAAAGTCAAGGAAAATTGTTTTCCTCGTTTTTGGTATTTTAATGTAGGTATATCCCCCTTAATTTGTAAGGGTTTGGGGTGGTTCAAAAGGGAGATTGAGAAAATAAGGTCCATTGTTATATAAATCTATGATAAATTAAAAAAATTGTATTGATCATATCATAAAAATTGAGTTGACCTAAGCACATAATACATGGTGCTAATTAAGAGACCAATAAATAGTCGTAGGGGTGATCTCTTTTTCTAATTACATGAGTTAACAAATAAAATATGGGATGTGATTATAGTCTCAAAATAGAATCTATAACCATTCAAATCATCATTTAGGTCCGGATGATGCAAACGATACTCAAAAGTGATCAAATCAAATGGGAGAGGTGTGGTAAAAAATGATCAACTCTAAAACAAAAGGGTCAAAGACTAAAGGAAAGGAAGGGGATACCTCATAAGCGTCCAATAAACAATCAAGCAAGGCATCAAGTGTAAGTCGAATATCCTAAAACCATGTAATTGTATCATAGGAAGGGTAACTCAAATAATAGACTTCAATAAACGTCTATGCTATATAATTTTGTAGTCTTTTTTGTTGTTCTCGGAAAAGTGAAAATTATATATAGTGCTACATTTCCCCCTTACGGAAAAGATGAAGTTCCATGCAAGAAATGCATATTTCCATGGATACTAAGTCAATCATGTTAGTAAACAAATCGTAACAATAAAATAAGGTGTAGAGTACTAACTAATTAGAACTAAAAAGGTAAACACATGAAGAATGAGAGAAGGAAAATATAAGGGGGAAATGTTTGAGATGTTTTCTCATGGAAGAATATAAACCATGGTATGAAAACATGAAGAGGGAATAAATGTAGGATGGATCTAGGTCTATAGGCTGATACAAGTGACACACTCACGCTCATGAGGGAACCATATGCATTTCATATATGGGACATAAGAAAGTAATAAAAAATAATAACTAAGAATAAAATGTAGACAAAGAGAAATTAAGAGGTGTAAATCTATGAGCTTTCTATTAAACAAACACAACTTGGAGAGGAAGCATATCGAGCATGGTTGAATCAACCACCTATTCAATTCCCACCACATCCTGAGTCACCAATTAAAAAAATTATACTAATACTAGTTCTTGACATATTAGGGACAAAGGAAATGATACAAAGGTTGGTATGTATGATTTCTTATGGGATACCCAAGCCACAAAGGGAATGTTGTTACATGCAATGTAGAAAAATGAACTAGGGGATGACAGTGATATCGTCGATAACTTCTTAGAAATCCTAAAATTTGTCTCCACCACCGCTTTCTTTAGAAATGGTTCAAGGTATACCAAACTAGGGACATAATTTTTACTATATAACTTGAAAGCAATGTATGGTATGTTAGACACGTGTTTCTCAACACTTTTGAGGTGACTAACCATTAAGTCCCCTAATTTTTAAAGGAATATTGACACACAATGAAGGAATAAAATGGTTGATTTTATGCATGCTTAATGATAGTGTACATTTCCATTTCCCACTAATTGCAGGTTACTCAAAGATATGGTACTTCCGAGAGATAATTCCTTGCCCAATAGTTGTATACAGGAAAATAAAATGCTAAAAAATACCAAACATGTCCGAACGATTGTATTTGATACATAAATAAATATGAAGACATGGATATATGTCTATAATGTGGGCATGATAGGTACTAAAAATTAAAAAAACAAGGGTAAGGCTCATGGTCCTCCTCATAATATATTAAGACACATGCCTATAATTCTAGGGATTGAAAGGCCCTTTCGTTGCAAACAATTAGCCATGTTGCAGGGGTGGAAAGCCTTAAATAGAAGTGAGACAAGAGCTATGTGAATCCAAACAAATTGAATAGCCATGAATCATATAAAGGATACATGGCTCGATAAATTCAAGGATGTAGTACAGAGCCTACAATTGAGCATAACCATGGATGGAATTAATCCATATTCCTACAAAACACAAACTATTCTATTGGAAAGTGGTAGTGATCAATAAAAATAACCCCCCCATGGTTTTTTGTGATGAACATATTATGTTGGATCTTATAGTTCCGAGTAGAAGACAAGTGAAGATAATGGATGTCTACCTCCAACAATTGATATATGAATTTAAGAAATTATGGGAAGGGATACATGTATATGATGTATCAAGAACCATCCCAATGAATAGTTATTTTACATTGTATGGCATATGTGTGTACACCACGCATGGTTATTCAAGACTAGGATTTTTCTTTGGTATGCATGTTGATTGATTTGTCTATATTTGTAATGTTATTTCACATACTTAATTTGGTGCAACTATATTTTTAACACTAATGTGCTCTGTATATAATAACATCATAGGTCCTGTAAAAAAAGAATATCATGGATGTAAATGTTTTGGACCTTCTATAAAGGCTAGGTGGTCCAACCACCCACGAAATCCAGCGTATGATTTCTTGAAGTTATTCCTCCCAGAATACCACCCTTATAGAAGAGTTGCATATGATTTCAATGGTAAACTATAAAGAGCCTCGAGACCTAAAATAATGACACCAACATATTTGATTAGGGAATGTGACAAAGAGAAGGAGAATGGAATGGTATAATTTATTGATTCAAATGGGGAACATATGTTCAATGATCCTGAATTTTTTGACACCTATGTTGAGAAAATTTCCATTGGGATGAAACCCAAACCGGTAAAACCAACAACCTATTTAGAGTCACACCTATAATCTTATATTCATCATATATTCAATGTTTACAATACAATATACATATAAGATCACGCAACATCCAAACCCATAATCCATTGACCCATATTAGTAAACAACCCTAATTCCTTAACCCCACCACCTGAGGCTCCCATATCAGTGTATAGTATAGGGGACCAATCTTGCAAAGAATATAACACATGCACAACATTCACCCACTTGTTGTTTTCTTTGCATACAGGGGGTTGCAAGATTACATAGTCAACAATGTAGGGTAGAAATGCCCATAGATCATCTACACCAAGAAAAAATATCAGTGGTTACACATTTTTTTTTATGAATTTGCAACATTATTCAAAGTGTCCACCTTCATCAACAACACCTTCTTGTCTTGAATAATGTATCTGACAAAGTGATACTAAACATTAATATACTTTGTCTTTGAATGATAAGTCAGGTTCATCACCAGGATATTGCACTTTGATTGTCACAACCTATCCTTACAACTTGTTATACCAAACCAATGCCTGAACATAGTCTTTGTAACCATACTTTTTCCTTGCTTGCATGAGTGGCTTCCATGTATTCAGCTTCTATAGTTGAGGGTGCCACTACAGAATGCCTTTTTCTCGTCCAGTTGATTTCTTCTCCTGACTGGTTAAATACATACCCACTTATAGATATTCTACGATCTATATCTCCAGACCAGTTTGCATCCACAAAGACTGATATTTCCAACACTCTATCCAATCGTGTTCTTCCTTGGTAGCACAATACACAAATTGTAACAATCATGTGGAAAATGGGAAGGATCATTGTAAAACCCTCTTTACTATTTTCCAATGATCCTTCCCTAGTTTGGACATATACCTGCTGAAAACTCCCACTACATGTGCAATTTTTGGTCTAGTACAGGACATTTCATATATCAAAATTCCAACCATACTTGCATATGGAACATGGGACATTTCATCTTCCTCTTCATGTGTCTTGGGACACTTATCCACATATAACTTTACACCTACAGGAATAGGAACCTTGACCAGATTACATTCCTACATATTAAACCTCTGCAATATTGTCTCGATATTTTCCCTCTGATTTAACCAGAGTATCATGTTTTCCTTATATCTTTTAATTTCCATTCCCAAAATTAAATTTGCGGTGCCAAGATCCTTCATGTCAAATTTAGAGGACAAATGAGTTTTCACATCCTCGATAATCTCCTTATTATTTTATATGAGCAACATATCGTCCACACACAAGACAAAATAAATAATATGATCACCAATTAATTTGAAATAGACACACTGATCCGCTTTGCTCCCTGTGAAGCCAAGCCCCAACATATAATTATCAAATTTTTTATACCAAATCCTTGGTGATTTCTTTAACCCATGCAGGGAATTTTTCATCTTGCATACCAACTCCTTCTTTCCCTTCACAACAAAGCCTTCTCATTGCTTCATGTATATTTCTTCTTCTATATCCCCATGTATGAATGTTGTCTTCACATACATTTGTTCTATTTCAAAATCAAACGCAAGAACAATAGATAAAATAAATTTAATTTAAGTTAACTTGGCAACACGAGAAAAAATATCACCGAATTCAATTCCCTCTACGTGTGAATAACCTTTTTCTACTAACCGATCTTTGTATTTCTCCACTTTTCCTTGTATATTTAGCTTCTTCTTAAACACAAATTTGCCGCCAATGAGATTTCTTCTAGAGTTGGAAACTCCACTAGATCCCAAGCCTCATTCTTGTCTAAGGCTGTCATTTCTTCAAACATGGCATTTTTCTAGAGTTTTCCATCCTATGAATCCACTCCCTCCCTAATAGTTGTAGGATCATCATCAGTAATAGACAAAGAAAAAATTGAACGAAAATCAGGTGGAGTATAACTTTCCAGTTGCCTGATTTTCCAAATCGATATCGTCAATACTAGATTATGAGGATCTTTTTCTTATGATTCGTGTTCTTCTGTAGAGTCTAATTCATCATCCTTAAACTCAAACTCTATTTTCTTTGGTTCTTCCTTCCTTGGTAGGACTTCATGTTTGATAATATCTATTATTTCTCTAAATACCACATCTTGGATATACACTACCATTTTAGTTTATGGGTTCCAAATCTTATATACTTTCAAACCATCTTCATACCCAATAAAGATACACCTTTCATCCTTTTCATCTATCTTACTCATGTTTTCCTTTGGGATGTGAACATAGGAATCACAACCAAATACCCTAAGATGTGTGAGAGAGGGTTTCTTACCAGTCCATACCTCATGTAGAATCTTCTCACCTAGTGCTAATGATAGTGATCAATTGACTAGGTAACAAGCAGTACCCACTACCTCTGAACAAAATTCACGTCCTACCCCGACACCATTGATCATGCACCTTGATTTTTCTATTAGTGTCTTGTTCATCCTTTCCATAAATCCATTATGTTGAGGTGTATATGGATTAGTATTCTAACTTGATATACCACACTTATTATAGAATTCTTCGAATTTATTTATGTAGATATCTCCACCATTATCCATCCTCAACACGTTAACTCTTTTCTATGTTTGATTCTCCACAAGAGCCTTAGATATTTAAACCTATCAAAGAATTCAGATATCTTCCCAAGGAAATATATCCATGTATTCCTCTAGAATTCATCTATAAATGAGAGATAGTATATAGATTTTCCAAGTTATGGAACTGACACAGGTCCAAACACATCAATGTGCACCAAATGTAAAATTCTCTTTGCCCTCATTGCACTAGAGGGGAATATTATCTGATTTTTATTCACATATACACAATGTTCACATAAATAAAAATCCAAACAGCTATTAGAAATATCTTCAACCATACCTTTAACATGTAGTAGTCGAAATCCATTCTCTCCGATATGCCCCAATCTTTTATGCCACAACATAGCCTTTTCTCCAAAGACTGTAATTGGTTTTTCTTCTTCGGCTCCAATCTCATGAATAATGAAACTATTACACCCATAACTAATAGTGATTCCCTATAGATTATATAGAGTTCCAATGTGAACTCCCTTCAAAAACATCATTGCTCCTTGAACCATGCTACATATTTATTTCCCAAACACTAATTTAACCCCTGCATCTTCCATTTTTCTTACAAAAATCAAATTTATGGCCAATACTGGAATGTGCATAACACGAGGGAGTGTTATAATCCTTCCATACATGAGATTAAACTTGACATTTCCTCATCCTATTATTCTTGATGTAATGTCATCACCTAGGAAAACATCACCTCAATCATACCTTTCATATTCATAGAACCACTCCCTATGAGGATTCATATGAAAGGATGTGCCTGAGTCAATTAGTCATGCCTCATGATCCGCATGTGTTCTTGAAGAATCCAAGCACACATCCCCTCCTTATTCCTTTGAGGTTTTTTCTTTTGTAGAAGGAACATATTCAAATCCCTTCCCTCTCTCAACACTTTTGGATATACATTGCTTTTTGTAGTGCCCTTGTTTTCCACATCTCTAGCATACTTTTACAAAATTTCCAGGAGATTTAATCTTACCTTAAATTTAGATATCCCACTTGAGGACTTAGATCTATTTCTTTCCTGGGAGTGTCCTCTTGAAAATATTGCATCTATGCTCTGTCCTTCCATGTTCTTCCACCTCATCTCCTCCAATAAACATGATGATACAACATCATTGAAAATTAAAGTAGTTGTATTAATACCTATGGCCACAACCATACTATCCCATCAGTATGGTAAATAACAAAATAAATTGATACATTCGACTTCATTAGAAATCTTAATATCAATATATAATATCTGACTTACCATTGTATTGAATGCATTTAGATGCTCTGTCATTGAGTCTCCATCTTTCATCCTCAGTTTCTACAACTTTCTCCATAAGAAAAATTTGCTTATTAGGTACTTATATTGATACAAAGTACCTAATTTATCCCATAATGCATTGTTTTTAGATTCCCCCGACACATTCAATAAAACTTAATTTGAGAGACACAACTAGAGTGTGTTCTTCACCTTCGGATCCAACTTTGTCTAGTCTTCTGCTCATGTTCTTGTAGGTGAATTACCTGGATCCACAATGATACATTGATATTTTTCCACCAATAGATATTCCATCTTGAGCTTCCACAACTCAAAAAATTTCTCATTAAATTCCCCCATCTCTATTTTCGAACTGCTCAACATTTATTTTCACTTGGACGATTAATACCACATATCTCCCACTGTGATAAAGCTTCTCAAAAACCCGATCTAAGCCCCTGAACATAAAGGCACCCCCCTAAAGACAAAAATTGCTCTAATACCAAATGTATATTTTTA
>ML784636.1:235931-257295 GCA_009831015.1 Picea engelmannii | reverse complement strand
CCCCAACATCTCATGTAACAAACCTTCGAAATGCAAAAAGAGAGAAGGTTGGACTAGCACTTCGGGGTTTCATTGTTCAGGACTTCGTGAGTTCAAGTGCCCCAAACCTCTTATGTAACAAACTTCTGAAATGCGAAAAGTGGAAAGGTTGGATTAGAAGATTGCAATATCTTCTGTTGAAAAACTAAGGTGAAAAATCAATCAAAACGCAAAGGAAGAGAGTACTCTACTTCTACTGAAATTTTCACATTATTTCAAAATTCCATGATCTTTGTCCTTTACTAGTGTTCTTGCTTTCGTTCCGTGAGACAGTAGGTGTGGAAGGATTCAATATCCGTTAGAATTCAGAAAGTCCAAACTTATGAGTTTTAAATGTATAGACTGTATAAAAGGGTACACCAGGGTAACAATTTTCTATCAGGTAATTTCCAAATTTGTCATAGACCTAAACTATGAAAAGGGGTAGACCAATCTCAACAAAGAAAGCATAAAATCCTTTGACAGGCGTCGATCCTCATGATTGTTCAACACCTAAAAAAATGGTTTCCAGCTTTCTTTAACCTTCTGAATTTGTCATTCTATACACATCTAGTACTTTGTTTGCATGTTGTTAGTGCATGTGAGAAATTCATATAAAACAGTGAAAGACGTATATGTAGGTAATTATATGAGTATCCCCATGATCCTTAAGGTTCTTGCTATTCCATATTTCTCTTCAATTCTTAAAGTAAGAAACATGAAGTCTCTTTAAGGGGCAAGATTGTTCAGAAGTTTAACTCTAACGATGCATCTACCTGTTTCCTTTCGGCACAAATTTACTCAATTCCGATTTGCTCAGTTTTAGATCTGTTTAATACTTCAGCCACAGAATTAAACCTATATATACATAGATTGGTCTTTTTCACACACACCAAGTATCCTAGCATTTCGACTTCAAATTAAACCTAACCTGTAGATGGATCGACTTTCTTAAACTCAACTCGTATAAAAATAAATTTGCCTAGTACTTCCAGATTTCGGGAGGGACCACTCCAGAATTTAGACTGTGATTGTAAATTTAATACCATGATAGATATCATCCATTGAAACAATTATTTCAAATTTAGAACAATTAGATGCAAGATATCAGTTACACACAAAACATCCGAGAACAGAGAGGGAAAGGTTTACATTAACGCAATTAGATATAATCACTCAATAGATACCTGACATCAATCAAACATAGCCATTCAAAATAGAGAGGGGTAGATCAACATATATGAATCCAATCTATAGGAAGACAAAGGGAAAAACCACGTTCCTCCCAACCGTAGAACAGGGCAGCGAAATCACTTGCCCAGTTCACCCCCTAGCCTGACCATGAATCCATGATGGCGAACTTGGAGACTCCTCAGCAATATTCCAAAATTTTTCAGCAGTTATCCCCTTGCCTCACACTTTCTCGGTAGTGCTCATAACAACAAAAGGAATCAGAATCCTTTCCCAGCATACTTGGCAACGTCCTGCCTCCTCGCATATGCTATTTATCTATTTTTGCCCAGGTCTTTTTCCCTCCTTTGGGGATTTTCGCAGCTTTTTCTTAATCCTTGATTTTCAAGGGCTGCCAGTGGCCAAATCCATGATTTTCCACTTGTAATAATCAGTCCAGAGGCAGTTCCAACATGTTCCCCACTCATGGAGTCATGGTTAGTTGATTTTAACATGGTTGTTCCATTTTTCCTCCTGCAATTAATATAAATATTCTGTTGTGATACAAGTGTCATAGTCAAATATTTAGTTGAGTTAGATCAGATCTTTTCCCAACAGTCACAATAATTAATTACAATTATTAAATTCAAAATTCTGAATTGCCATAAATGGCAAAAATTTCCTAGATTTGAATTTGCCAAAAACGGAAATAAATTTCTAGCACATTTCAAAAGTAAAAAATATTTTGATTTTGGGGGATGTCACATCCTTTCCCCCTTCAATAAAACACTGTCCTCAGTGTTTTTTCCTTTCCTGGAACAGGATTGGATGAGATTTCCGCAAATCTCCCTCCAATTCCCAAGTGGCCTCCTCAGGACTAATGTTCTTCCATTGCACCTTTACCTAAGTGACGACTCTATTTCGAAGAGCTATTTCTCTCCGGTCCAGAATGCGTAGGGGTTCCACCTGGAACTCGCCTTTGGGTTCCACCTGCATCAAGTTCCAATCAATCATATGAGTAGGATCATGAATATACTTTTTCAATAAAGAAACATGAAATACATTATGAATTCTTAGATTAGCTGGAAGTGAAAGTTAATATGCTACGGGTCCAATTCGAGCTAGTATCTCGAAGGGCCCACAGAACCTGGGTGCCATCTTGGCACAATTCCCCAACTTCAGTGAGCTTTTTCGAGCTTTGACCTTCAAATAAACATGGTCTCCCACTTGAAATTCCAAGTGTCTTATTTTCTTATCCGCATAGCTCTTCTGTCTATCCTATGCTTCTTTCAAGTTCTGTTGTACCTTCCTTGCCATGTTCTCCATTTCTTGGAGCATCTCTGGTCCAACCATGATTCTGTCAGCCGGGTTATCCTAGCTAATTGGAGTTGTACACTTTTTGTGGTACAGTATTTTGAAAGGGCTCAACTTAGCCGAAGTTTGGTACCCATTGTTATATGAAAATTCTACCAAGTGTAGGTGGTCTTCCCATTTGTTCGGTTTTGTTCTTACATACATGCGGAGCATATCTTCTATGATTTGGTTTGTCCTTTCGGTCTGTCCATCTGTTTGTGGATGATAACTCGTACTGAAATTCAAATTAGTATTTAGCCTTGCAAACAATTCCTTCCAAAAAGCAGATGTGAATTTTACGTCTCTATCTGAAATCACTATTTTAGGAAAACCATGTTGTCTAAAAATTTCTTTCATGAATATTTCAACAATATTAATAGCTTTAAAAGTAGACTTTACAGGAATAAAGTGTGCGGAGTTACTGAGTTTATCGATTACAACCATGATTGCATCATTTTGTTTTTTAGTTTTAGGCAAACTTGTTATAAAGTCCAGTGATATGGTCTCCCATTTCCATTCTGGTACTGGTAATGGTTGTAATAGGCTGGCTGGCCGGGACCTCCCCCATAGTCTATGCCTTAATACATTTGCCCCTAACCACTAGGCCGCAGGTACCACATGTTTTACACCGCCCAGCCACGGAGGAGGAGGCGTGCGGACAGTATGACCTTGCAGAGAGCATGAAAACCAAGACAAAATTCTTCTTGGGCCTGAGAGTGCCAGAGTTGGATCGAGGCGTGGAGACAGTCATTTTTGGGTAATTTGACACCACAAATTTATTGGTGTTGTTTGTTTTTTGATTTGATCATTATTTGTGCAACTTGATCTTAGAATGAGGTATACTTATGTATTTTTCCAATTTATTTTGTTGAGTTAATAAAGAGTGTACCCATTTGAGAGTAGGACCTAGAGACGTTGTCCATCAGGGACAAACTCCATTATCAATTTTTTGTGTTCAAATCTGATGCTTAAGTCTCTTCATTTTTGAGTTTTCCCTTCTTTAATGGCACACTTTAATTTATGCTCATTTAATGAAATTCTTTATAAGTCACGATGAAAAGATCCTGGATCATGTTGGTATTAGAGCAATCGTCTTTGACTTGAATTTTTTAGTGTGAATGCTAACTAGGGCCAAGCATAAGCAGGGTGAAGGAACTCTTAAGACTTTCAATCCCAAAGTTGTTTGTGCATCCCGAAAGAAGAAAATGGAAGAAGAGGACAAGCGTGATGAAGAAGAAAAAAACATTCACATGGTCTTTTACCGCATGTCAGAAATGGTTGAACGAATGTATGGAGATTACGAGAAGAGGATGAAGAAGAAAGGGGAGAAAAATAAAGAACATGAAGATGATAATGCTTCGGTAAACCAAGGGGATGGAGTACATCCTCCTGAACCTCTGTCTTCACCTTCAAGTTCTAGTTATTCTTCCTTTGAGAATTCTCATTATTCTCATCATTATATCCATAAAGCCTCTTTTAAGAAACCATTATTAAAGCTTGATGTAAAATTTTCTTTACCTATGTTTAATGGAGATGCTAATCCTGAAAAGATAGATAATTGGATCTGATAGGTTGAAGTGTATTGTCATGTCCAACATATTGATCAAGAGGAAGTTAAAGTGAAACTAGCTTCTCTTTGGTTGGAAGGCACCGCTTTCGTATGGTGGGAG
This sequence comes from Picea engelmannii, assembly GCA_009831015.1. NCBI lineage: Eukaryota > Viridiplantae > Streptophyta > Pinopsida > Pinales > Pinaceae > Picea > Picea engelmannii. The sequence goes on along the minus strand of ML784636.1, from coordinate 253,084 downwards.
AGCAAGCTTCAAGACAGAAGTAAGTGTGGTAATATTCTTTCCTCGTGGTTGGAATTTAAATCAACAATAAGGAAGCAATTTTATCCATTAGGGTATTTACATAAAGCAATGATGGAATGGAAAACTTTAAGGAAAAGTAAAGTTCAAACTATACAAAGTTTCACAGAAGAATTTAGGAAGAAAGATCTTGCATTGAAAATTCCTTTGGATTCTTATGAAGCTTTATTGAAGTATATTGGCACACTTCACAGTTATATTCATCATACTTTTCTCATATTTAACCCCACTAGTCTTGATGAAGTTTTTGTGCAAGCCACTCACCTTGAGAACTGGGGGAATCATGTTCAAGAAGATCCCAGGATGAAACCTTCCAATCTCCCACATAAGACTTTTAAGAAGTTTAAAAGGAAGGACAAGAATACCACCATAGTGACAAGAGAAAGAGGAAAAACATATTGAACTCATTGCAAGAAGAGCGATCATGATGAAGAACACTATTGGAAACTGCATCCAGAAAAGAAACTGAAGCAATTCAGTGGAAAGGGGAAGACAAAGACTGTTGCTACAATGCAACAAGATCTTGGTTCTGATTCAGGAGATGAAGGAAATATCACAGCGGTTGGATTACAAGGTAAGGATTCTCTTCATGCTAGTTCAAGTTCAAATAATGAATCTCATGTTGATGAATGAAAGAGGAATGAGTTATTTCATATAAGAGTTGTATCTAAATATACTAATATAGATACATTATTTGATCTAGGTTCCCAAGTAAAATTAATATCTAAAGCACTTGTCAATAAGATGGGTCTTCAAGTGAAATCACATCTGAATCCTTATGCTCTTGGTTGGGTATGTGATAAAGAAAAACTTAATGTCACCAAACAATGTAGGATCAGATTGTATATTTCTTCAAAGTTGATTGATGAAGTGGATTTGGATGTTGTACCACTTGATATATGTGGCATAGTGTTGGGAAGTCCTTATATTTATGATAGAAAATCAATCTTCTTTAGTCATGAGATTAAATACCACCTAACTAAAGGGGGAGTGGAATATATTGTTAGATCTCATAGCATGAGGGTAAACACAACACTTGTTAGTGCAGGGAAAATGAAAAGACTCATAAACACTAATAAGAGATATGTACTCATGGTCATCAGAGAGAAAGATGTTAGGACATCTGATGCTTTCTAAGGGTGTGATCCATCTCATAAAACAGAATTAATTGATATTGTTTCTATGTATGATGATATTTTTCAGGAACCAGATGGATTACCTCCTAAGAGGGAAATCCAACATGAGATACATATTCAACAGGATTCTCCTCTTCCTAATGTAGGCATGTATAGGGTGTCAATTGTGAAGATAAAAGAGATCAAGGAGTAGGTATAGGGCTTATTGGATCAAGGGGTCATCAGACCCAGTTCATCTCCTTGTGGTTCTCCGATCGTGATGGTGCCAGAGAAGGATGGCACATGGCGAATTTGTGTCGATTACTGGGATTTAAATAAAATCATAGTAAAAAATTGATACCCTCTTCCTCGTATAGATGATTTACTTGATCAATTGAAGAATGTTGCTTATTTCACTAAGTTGGATTTGCATAGTGGATATAATCAAATCAGGGTTGTTGAATATGATGCATGGAAAACTACCTTTAAAACCAAATAAGGATTGTTTGAGTGGTTAGTTATGTTGCTTGGGCTTTGTAATGCTCCGACAGCTTTCATGTGTGTGAAGAATGATGTATTCATGCCTTTCCTAGATGACTTTACGATTGTGTATTTAGACGACATTATTATTTTTAATAGGACTTGGGATGAACATGTGAGGCATGTAAAGCAAGTATTGGATACTTTAGAAAGGGAAAAGTTGTACGGTAAATTTTTGAAATGTGAATTTGGCAAGATTGCACTTGTGTACTTAGGTCATATTGTAGGAGGAGGACAATTGAAAATTGATCCTTCCAAAATTGATGTAATTGTAAATTGGTCTAAGACAAAAAGTGTAACCGAAGTCTGAAGCTTCTTAGGTGTAGCCCAATATTGGAGGAGATTCATTCCCAACTTCTCCTTTATAGAAGATCCTTTGGATGCCTTAACCAATGTGAAGAACACTTTTCAGTGGGAAGGAAAGAAACAAAAATATTTCAACATTCTGAAGGAGAAGATCAGTACCTCACCAGTATCTTCAACAACCTTTTGAGATCGAGATATATGCCAACGAATACATAATGGGTGCAATATTGATGCAATATCATAATCCTATCTGTTACCACTCTAAAAATGTTAACCAAGATGTTGTTAACTATCCTACATATGATAAAGAGTTCTATACATTAGTTTAGAGTGTAAATAAATGGAAGAACTACTTGTTAGGGAAGGAAACAATCATACATACAAATCATAAACCCTTACAGTATCTCCAAGAACAGACCAAATTGCAACAATATCAACACTATAGAGGGATGGGTTTTCTACAACAATTTCATTTGGTAATCAAGTACAAAAAGGGTACAATTAACAAGGTAGTTGATATGATTTATAGACCTCTTATTGCTACTTCTATTATTTTGAAGAATACTTCCTTATCTCATGATATATATGTAGAATAATATTCCATCGATGAAGATTTTAAAGAAGTATATGAGAATCTAACCCTTGGTGCATAGGTAGAGAACTATTGTCTGCAAGGAAAAGCACTCTACCATCTTGGAAAGCTATGTATTTCTTCAAGTGAACGAGTCCATGTGATATGAGAAGCTCATACTTCTCTTGTGTCTGGGCATTTTGGGGTAAGAAAAACTATAGATCATCTGCATAGGTTTTGTTACTAGCCTCAAACAAAAGCAATTGTAACTAAATATGTAAAGGTGTGTGTGATGTGTTCTACTTTTAATCCCACTAATAGAAAAATGGGGATATACTCACCACTTCCTATTCCATCCCATCCATGGGAAAGTATCTCCATGGATTTTGTAGGTGGTTTACCAATGACCAAATGGGGTCATGATTATTTGTATGTTGTACTGGGTAGATTCAACAAGATTTGTTATATCTTGATTCCATGTAAAAAGTAGATCATTGTTGAGTATACTGCTAATATCTTCTTTCAGTTTATTTGGGTTCACTTTGGATTACCCGCATCCATTTTCTTGGATCGAGATACTCGATTCCTTGGGGAATTTTGGACTAGATTGTGCAGGATGATGAACACCAAATTGAAGAGGAGCACTGCTTTCCATCCACAGACCGACGGACAGACAGAGGTGGTAAACCGAAAAGTGGTACTTTTTCTTAGAGGCTACTGCAATAAGCATGCCATGTTATGGGATGAATAGACAATCTATGTACAACATGCATACAACCGAGATTTAGATTCATCCACTCAAAGTTGACCTTTTGAGACATGTTTTGGGTACCTACCAATGGTTCCTTTAGACATGATGTATGGGAGATATGTCGATGTGAATGAAGAATGAACAAAGGATAGAGCCTGCAAGTTCATCCAGAGGATCCAACAAATACACCAGGAAGTCAAGGAACAGTTGGAGAAAATTCAAGCACAATATAAATCTCGACATGACAAGCACATGGTTGATCATCAGTTCGAGGTTGGAGACTGGTTATGGCTTCACATCAATAAGGAGAGATTGAAGGGTGAAGGAAAGAAACTCAAGCCCATTTGTTATGGACCCTTCACCATCTTGGATAAAAGTGGTACCAATGATTTTTGTTTGGATCTTCCACCTTACATGCAAATTTAATTAGTTGTGAATGTTGAGAACTTGAAACTTTTTGAGCCTCCCATGATCATGGATCAAGATGAGGAAGTTTCAATACCTTCAGTTGATGAGTTTACACCTAATTACTTTGATGAGTTATAGGAAGATATCATCCTGGACAGGAGGACGAGGACCTCATGCAGGGGTAATGTTGATTATATTTGAGTAGGCTTAAAACGCACACATTCGAGCAATGCAAAGTGGATAGAGAAGGACAAGTTGACGGGACTCTTCCCTCACTTATCTGTTGATTTATGAAATCTTTTGGTGGTCCAAAAAGATCTCAATAGGAAGTAGTAATCCAAAAAACATCCACAAAAGGATACAAACAACTCATAACTCACAGAGGCAACTCATAACGCTTAGAATGGCTCCAGTAGATAGAGAAAGGGAAAAAATTCAAACTTCCCAAAAATCAATGAAAATGGCATGATCATGAAGAGCGTGTCACAATATTTCTAATGGTGCAAATGGCTCATCAAACGAAGTTACGTATTGAAAGATATTTGCGGTCAAAGTTTGGTCAACCTAGCTCAGTCAGAAGGGGATGAGTCATCATGCGTACAGATGATGTTAGCGTCCATACAATACACATGGTGGAGTAGGGAAGTGACATCTGGAATGCTAACATAACATGATGTCAACATGATGACATGGAAGCACTAGAGGCTGCCATGTGTCACCCAGATTTTGGCGTTTTGGACCGATACGTGGACCAATCGGATCATGCCATGTGGTAGTCCATATGAATGACGTTACATGCTGATGTAGCACACTGATGTGGCATGGTGACTTGGCAGGGGATAGCGTGGCCCAATGAGAGGTTGCCACATGGCCCAATCAGGGGTTGCCACGTGGTAGGCAAGAAATGCATAAGGACAAAACCGTGAACGAAATTTAAAACAAAATAGTTTGCGGGTCCGGCAAATATAGCAGACCACACCAACTATAGCCATAATTTCATATCATTGGTAAGGTTCTAGAGTCACCGCTAGAATAGCGTAGCAGGAAAAACACATATATATATCCAATATAACAATACCAAACCAAAAGGAGGGTCCACGGGGCTTGACCCCGGGACCTCCGCCATAGTCTATGCCTTAATACATCCACCCCTAACCACTAGGTCACGAGTACCACATGTTTTACAACTCCTAGTTTTATTATTAAAATATGAATCCTCCCATCCACGGAGGAGGATGCACGCAGACCGTACGACCTTCCAGACATGATTTTCAATGCATAGTACAATCATCATTGTAGGTTGGAGAGGGCACAAAAAACGAGACAAAATTCTTCTTAGGATTGAGAGTGGCAGATTTGGATCGAGGCGTGGAGATAGACATTTTTGGGTAACTCAATGCCACGAATTTGGTGGTGTTGTCTGTTTTCTAATCTGAGCATTATTTATGCAGCTTGAACTCAGAATGAGGTATACTTACGGATTTTTCCAAATTCTTTTGTTGAGTTAATGAAAGAGCCTACCCATTTGAGAGAAGGGCCCAGTGACATAGTCCATTAGGGACAAACTCCATTATCAAGTTTTTGTGATCAGATCTGATGCTTATGTCTCTTCATTTTTTACTTTTCCCTTATTTAATGGTGCAATTTAATTTATGCTCATTTAATGCAATTCTTTATAAGTCAGGATGAAAAGATCCTGGATCATCATGATTGGGTCCTTGATTCGCAAGCCACGATGTGCCTTAGGTGTTCTTACAATTGATCAACTGGCTAAGTGAAATTTCTTAGTTTTGTTTTTCCTCCTTGTCATAAGAACTTTTAGATATTTTGAGCTATCTTCTTCTTTATATACACAGGAGCTAGTAAAGTTGAGTATTGAAAGACTAATAGAGTGGACAATATAGATTTAATGAGAACTAGCTGCCCTACATGGTTGAATCAATGGGAACCTCGTTGTGCAAATTTATATTTGAATTTTATTATAACCTACTTCAACATGTAAGTGTAAGAAGAACACAAATAGATAAGCATAACTGCATATTTAAAAGAGAACCAAAAATCCTTAAAAGGAGATTGAAAAGTATTAGAGAGGAGAACATGAAGAGTTTGCCTCACATTTTTTTAGGCCATTTGTCACAATTTCAGTTCATGAATGTCCATGCACTGACCTTCCTAACGCTCGGGTGGTGGAGATATAAGGTTCATCAAATGCGTGTAACAAAACCCCAAAGTAACGACATATAAATCCTCGACTAGGGCCAAGGAAAGTCTCACCTGAGATGTAGAAAGGATCACAAAGACCATAAGGTATTATGTTGACAATGAAGGATTAAACATACTAAAAACTATTGCAAATGACATCCATATAACTGAGATATGATACCTCATTAAGGAATAAGAATGAAAATAATACACATCCACATTCGAATCATTCATAATAGACATAGAATAGATTTGAACTTGTTGATTAATTGGGTTGGTTTTCATCCATTTCAACCCTTGAAGAAAGTCCGGTAGAAAATTCTCGTAGAACAAAGGTTTGGGTAATGGAAACAAGTTTGTTTGATGGATAATGGTATGAGTTTTGACATATTTTCATGAAATACTATTCTAGATGGATAGTACATGTCATGCCATTTCCATTGGTATGTGGAACATCAAATAACTCCTCACGGTTAGAGAGTTATGGCCATGTGAAGATGGAAAGCCCTCGTGAGTCATCTAGAAGCCCCAAAAGGTCAAAGTAGTCAAAGTGGTTGCAAAGATGAATTTATTTAAATAATAAAGTGAAGTGATGAGTGTATTATAAGTCAAAGTGGATACAAAAGAAATTATTTAAATAATAATGTTAATGGAGAAATTACTAAGTGGACAAGTGGTTATAAATGGGTTAACCCTAAAATAGGGAAAGTGGTTTAATATGGTTAGAAGGTAACCCCTTGAGGAAGATACATAAAAGTATAAATAAGAGGAAAGGGTCTCTCATTTTAATTACACTTGAGCATATTGAATATCTACAGGTGACTGAGGTAACCAAAGGATATCTAAGCCGAATTTCAGAGGGAAGGTGAAGTAAAGAAGGCTGAAATTCAAGGGAGGATAAAAATTTTTGATGATGCTTTCTAAGGTATGTTATTTACAGGTCATCTCACCATTTTCACAATAAAGTTTTTGCTAGAATGATTCAGACCATGAAATTGGGAGGCCATTGAGGCAACATATCCAAGTAGTTGTGATACAAATTTCAATCTATGGGCCGTTGTAGTTTTTGACTTACACTCCATGGAAAATAGGGTTTGTGGCTAGTCCTGAAACTAGTCTAAAACATGTGTTTCAGGTAAAACACTAATAAATGATTCATAATATATCCAAATTCGGTAAGAAAAAATGTATTGGTTAGAATACATTATTTATTATTCTTTGTACCATTTTCATATCCATACAACAAATATTCCATGCGGGGCACGCTCTATAAGTTCGCTCTCCAGAATAAGCTAGAATTCAACAAGGTATGCCACTTTTGCTATAACTCATTTTCTGAGAGGTTCCAAGTAGTGAAACCTGGAGGAATTGAATAAAATACACTAAATAACATTGTGTTTTATTTTCATATCTTTATTCATTACAGGTACATAGTTATGATTATTTCAATTTAGGGTTGTTGACTAACCTAAAATTAGTCATGCGAGACTAATGTAAAGTTTGATGAAAATGCTAGTCTCTTGTTGTTAAAGTTAAGGAAGGTTTGCAGGTATGTGATCATATACACAAGGTCTATTATAGAGCTACAAATCATATTTGAATGATGAAATTGATGAGGGAGTTTGGTTGAGGTACATGTTGGGTACATGGTTGAGACAAGTAGTTGATGAGTTGACACATACATGAGTTGTATAGTTGATGATGTTGGTACATCTTGATGAGTCATAGTTTATGTGTATTTGATGAATTATTTGTACATATTTGGTGCATGGTTGATGAGCTCGTTGATGGTACAGGTTGAGGTACAGATTGGTGCATGGTTGATGCACTTCTTTATCGTACAAGTTGATTATAGGTTATTGTGACATGTTATTTGTACAAGTTTGATGCATGGTTGATTCATTTGTTTATGGTACAAGTTGAGGTATAGGTTGATGTATGGTACATGTTGGCACAATTTATTGGTATAGGTTGTTATAGGTTGATTATGTTATCACTTTATAAATTTTGTCTGGCTGATAGAGAAACGATAGAGGTAATTGTTTCAACTTGCTTTAGAGTTGGGCACTAGCTTACTCAGATCAAAGAGGGATCTCTCATGTCACTTGATATTTCTTTGGAAATCGATGGCTAGATTTGGTTTGTTTTGGGGGGTTTTATAAAGTTGTTGGCAAGGAAGGGGAGGGACACTTAGGGCTATGCAGTCAAAATTATGAAAGTGAATGAAAATAATGACTGGCCAGTAGAACTCTCCATACGATAAAGGATAAATGAGGCAATGAATCTAAGTTGTAAATTGTATATAAGAAGGGTGTAAGAGGAAAGATAAAACAAATAACTGCATCAAAGCATTACTGAAATGAATTCTGAATTAGCTAGGAAGAAAATTACACAGTTTAAATTGCTTAAACCAAGACCATGTCAAGATGATTTCTGGGCCTTTAACTGTCCAATTTAAACAGAAGAAAATGAATATGGAATTAAAGAACACGGGAAACACATACAATGAGAGAAGACAAAACTCATTTCATCACCATTAGAATCTTTTCATAGAGACTTCAAAGATTCTCCATGTGTTCAATTCAACTCCAGAAAATTACAATGGAGTTCAGAACAACCAGAATTTGTGCCCTTGCACTTCTGCCCACCATTAATACATTGGTAACTCTTAATACTTATACAATTCGAGTTCCTTTAGTTAGAAATTGAGTACAATAGCTGAACTGAAACGTTTCAGCTTCTAAAACTTAGTATAATGATTACAAATGACAGTTTTCGTAAAAATGTTTCATGATCCAACTGTCAATTCCTCTGACGCTTCAGATCCTTCCTTTGCCACATTCTCTTTAAAATGTCACTTATACTCTTTCAAATCTAATTCCATTTATCCATGTTCTCATTAAATATTTGTGAATAATAAATTTGAATAAAAATAATTTCCAATTTTTTTTATCCTGTAGAATTAAATTTCCATAATTTAATTCATGCCCGTGGTTTCTTAAAACCATTTATTTATTTCTTCCCATGGTTTTGAAAACCATGTCTTGTTTGCCCAATTTACCATTTCACTATGAAAAACATTTATGACGTCTTTTTTTTTTCCAATTTATTGTTTCACTATGAAAACCATTGACTGGTTTGTTTCCCATGGTTTTGAAAACTATGTCTTGGTTACCATCTTTGGTAAAATACTTTTAATCTTCTTTTGTTACTTCTGTAAAACCTTTCGATAAAAAATTATCCAAGTCTTCATTTCACGTGCATATTCCCATTTAATTCTTTTCCATGGAAATAAACATTAATCTCTTTAATTTGTAAAATTTGAATTTTACCTCTGTAAAACAATTTCACCATGAGGAAAAATTTCATTTATTGGAAATTCGATAATTTTTATTGAAATGCACTCCTAGAAATGTGCCTCACATAAACCATATGATAAATGGTTTCATTTATTATATCGGGCTTGGGATGGAGTGGTTTACTCCACACCACTTTTACCCCCGATATTCACCACGTAAGGACACATCTCCCCGACCAAAAACCATTGGTTTACATATTAGCCAACCTTCACATAATTAACCTTCGCGCTAATTCTTTGCCCGATATGTATGTGCGCCCTCCATGCATCCATTGCCTTTTACACGTTACAAATTGAGATTTGTGCCCATGATTTGACGTGATGCCATAAATTAAATATTGGATCAAATATAAATATAAATATAAAAATATAAAAATATTTATATCAATAATAATAAACCCTTTTTTATATTTTCCAAGGACTTTGGGCATATGAGTCTTATCACATGAATTTTTGGATAGGATAAGGGTGCTTAAGCTTAATAAAAGGAATATTTGTAATTTTCAACAAGAATATGATAATAAGGGGTAAAAATGAATGAAGTGATGGAACTGAGGGGTTTAAATAAGCATTAAGGCTAGATATAGGTTTGGGCTATTTGACAATTTTTTACTCATGGAGGACATGACTATTTTGTATGATCATTTGAGTGAAGGATTTAGGTGATGGGAGCTTGATGGAGTTGGTTAAAAGGTTTTTAAAATATGAGTGGAAAGATAGCACAAGGACAAAATGCTTTGGAAAAATTAATGCAAATTAGCATGTGATAACATTGGCTCCAAATGGGGATGTTATCCTCCCAGTGAGGTAGAAAATAGCTCATATACTCGGTGCCTGATCCATTGAGATACTCCCAAAACATGTGTGTGAACCCTTCTCCGACCTCTCACCAATGTCTATTGAAAACCAAATTCTGCACACTGCTCTCAACTTAATACTAAACACTGAATACACGGCTAAAATATGACTGTACACACTACTAGAAATCCAAACTGAAAAATGCTTGACCATCAAGATTATTTGCATACTCCTTTCTACCCTAAAAATGTTGAACTGAATACTCAATCAAGTGAGGCTAAAGTTCCAATGCAGCCAATCAAGCAATTGGCTTCCCGATTTTCCTCTGCTCACATTTTTGTTAAGAAGGTAGACAAATGTAAAAGATGGCAGCTGGAAACAAAAATTGGATCCAAAATCTGAGCTTATGAATGAAAAAAATTCCTCCTTCACTGATGACTGTAATAGGATGGCCACAGGATCTTGAAAACCATGAAAAATCATTTCTTCTCTATGAACAAAAACAGGAAGACAAGCCTCATTCATAAGTGTTTGTTGTTTTCGCTCTATTTATTCTGTTCCGAGAACATTTTCAAATGAAATGGAAATAATAGGTTTTTCTACTCTTCCATGCATATCAAAAAAAAATATTCATACATTCTTGAACATATTCAAATATGAAATCCATTTTATGTGCATCAAGGCTATCTTCTTGTTCATCAAACAATTTTGATTTGGCTTTTATAAACTTCTGGAAATTTTCTTGAGGACTGTCATTTTGACTTTCAAATAAATGAAGGGCAATAAGTTCTTGTTCATAATATCATTGCAAATGTGAAAATCTAACATCATCAACCATTTCATAGTCTAGAGTTCCCATGGATGCATTTTCAAAACCATGATTTTCAAATGAATCAAATAAAACAATTGCCTCTTCATTATCTTTTTGTATTTCTGATTGAAAAGTGGCATACACTGTTTTGTTTCTTTCCTAAAATTCATTGTCATTTGTTTTCTCACTGCTTGAAATCTCCATAGATACAGTTTCAGAGCCCTCATCCATTTCTAAGCCACTTATAATTTGTACAACCAAATCATTCACAGGGGAAGAAATAAAACTTTGAAACACTTTGTCTTGCTAGAAATCTTGTTGAATATCTTCAACAAGTTTAGGAGAAGGAAAATGACTTTTAGCAACAATTTCTTAATCAACTTCATCTTCAACCAAAAGAGGGGCTACTATTTGTTGTTGGGATGAATATTCATAAAAGGATTCTATGATTTCATCATTCATACACTCTTCATCACCAAAAACATTTTCAAGGTGCTTCATAAAATGTTCACAAAATTCACAACAATCTTCAAACACCAGGAATGAATGATTATATTTTCCATAATGCTTAAAGAATGTTATATGGAAATCTTTAAGAGAGTATAAGATGCCTGGTTTTAAACCTTCATACCATAATCTTTCTTTCCCCTCTAGAGTAGCCATAAAAATTTTCATCAAACAATACACATGAAATTCAATCCCCATCTTACATATGTGCATGTGAAATCTAATCAAGTGCAAGGCAACATCATTTTCTTTCCCATCTTCGAATTTAGGCAAATATTTTTTCCAATCTATGTGAGGAATATGATTTGGAAATCCAAGAATATGAGAGTGATTCATTGAAGTATACCTTGCAGATATTGAGTTCATCTTGAAGCAGTGGATACATCAAAAAAATCTTTAGGCTATTGAGTCTTTGGACAGTGGAGTCACCAATGAAAATTTAAGTTTCTAGATTCTTCTACCAGTGGAATCACCTTCAAATTGATCTTTTGATGTGTGGATTTGACAGAGTAGGAATACAGCCAATATGTGCCTAAGTGCATGCTACTCTCAGACCTTATAACTCAACCATGTCATTCTTTCCCAGGGAAAAATTTTCAATTTCGTCCCTGGAAGCGACGCCATAATGTTAGCACTCCGTAAATTTTGTCTGGCTAATAGACAAACGACAGAGGTAACTGTTTAAACCTTCTTCAGATTTGGACACTATCCTACTCAACTCAGAGAGGGATATCTCATGTCACTTGATATTTCTTTGGCAATCAATGACTATATTTGGTTTGTTTTGGGTTTTTTTATAAAGTTGTTGGCAAGGAAGGGGAGGGACACTTAGGGCTATGGAGTTGAAATTCTTAAAGTGAATGAAAACAATGAATGGCTGTAGAACTCTCTAGAGGATAAAGGATAAATGAGGAAATGAATCTGATTTGTAAATTGTATATACGCATGGTGTAAGAGGAAAGAGAAAACAAATAACTGCATCAGAGCATTACTGAAATGAATTCTAAATTAGCTAGGAAGAAAATTACATAGTTTAAATTGCTTAAGCTGAGAGCATCACAAGATTAATTATGGGTCTTTAACTCTCCAATTTAAACAGAAGAAAATGCATATGGAATTAATTAACACAGGAAATACATACAATGAGAGAAGACAAAACTCATATCACCACCATTAGAATCTTTTCATAGAGACTTCAAAGCTTCTGCATATCTATTCAATTCAACTATAGAAAATTACAATGGAGTTAAGAACAACCAGAATTTGTGCCCTTGCACTTATGCCCACCATTAATACAATGGGAACTCCTAATACTTATACAATTCAAGTTCCTTTAGTTAGAAACAAATTAAAATAGCCGAACTGAAACATTTCGGCTTCTAAAACTCAGTACAATGATTACAAATGACCATTTTCAGAAAAAAATGTTTCATGATCCAACTATCGATTCCTCTGACGCTTCAGCTCCTTTCTTTGCCATATTCTCTTTAAAATGTCACTTTTACTCTTTCAAATCTAATTCCATTTATCCATATTCTCATTAAATATTTGGGAAAAATATATTTGAATAAAAATAATTTCCAAATATTTTTTTTATCCTATAGAATTAAATTTCCATAATTTAATTCATGCCCGTGGTTTTTTAAAACCATGTATTGCTTTCTTCCCATGGTTTTGAAAACCATGTCTTGTTTTCCCAATTTACCATTTCACTGTGAAAAACATTTACTGTGTCTTGTTTTTTCCAATTTACCATTTCACTGTGAAAACCATTGACTGGTTTGTTTCCCATGGTTTTGAAAACCATGTCTTGGTTACCATCTTTGGTAAAATACTTTTAATCTTCTTCTGTTACTTATTTAAAACCTTTGGATAAAAAATTATCCAAGTATTCCTTTCACCTGCATGTTCCCATTGAATTCTTTTCCATGGAAATAAACATTAATCTCTTTAATTTGTAAAATTTAAATTTTACCTCTGTAAAACAATTTCACCCTAAGGAAGAATTTTGTTTACTGGAAATTCCATAATTTTTATTGAAATTCACTCCTGGAAAATATGCCACACATAAACCATATGATAAATGGTTGCATTTATTATATCAGGCTTGGGCTGGAGTGGTTTACTCCACACCACTTTTACCCCCGATATTCACCATGTAAAGACACGTCTCCCCGACCAAAAACCATCGGTTTACATATCATCCTGCCTTCACATAATTAACCTACGCACTAATTATGTGTCTGATATGTATGTACGCCTTCTATCTACCCTTTGACATTTCCACATTATAAATTGATATTTGTGCCCAAGACTTGACGTGATGCCATAAATTAAATATTGGATCAAATATTAATATAAATATCTTAATATAAAAATATTTATATTAATAATAATAAACCATTTTTCTATTTTCTAAGGACTTTTGGAATATGAGGCTTATCACATGACTTTGTGGATAGGATAAGGGTTCTTAATCTTAATCAAATGAATATTTGCAATTTTCAATGGGAATATTATAATAAGGGGTAAAAATGAATGAAGTGATGTAACTGAGGGACTTAAATAAGCATTAAGGCTAGATATAGGTTTTGGATATTTGCCAATTTTTCACTCATGGAGGACATGACTATTTTGGATGATCATTTGAGTTAAGGATTTAGGTGATGGGAGCTTGACAGAGATGGTGAAAAGGTTTTTAAAATCTAAGTGGAAAGATAGCACAAGGACACTATGCTTTGGAAAAATTAATGCAAATTAGCATGTGATAACAGATTACAAGTTGATTGGTATAGGTTTACAATAACTTATATATCACATTGATAGTGTGACAATGGTTCCATTATTCTACTTATACATCAGGGCGGTTGGACAGGGTAAGGATAAGTGGTTGTATCCACCTTCTGGTTGTAGCCGAATAACATAGGGGGTTGTAGCCTCCTTCTGGTTATATCAAGAGAATTGGGGAGTTGGAGCCTCCCTCAGGTTGTAGCCTGAGAAAATAGGGGCTTGTGGCCTCCTTATGGTTGTATCTAGAGAATTGGGGAGATAGAGATTCATTCAGGTTGTAGCCTGAGAAATTAGGGGGTTGGAGCGTCCTTCCAATTGTAGCTGGAAAACAAAGGAAGTTGGTGCTTCCAATGAATGTAATTCTTAAAAACATATAAGAAAAAACATTATGTGGTTTTTTTCCGCTTTGGGTTTCCACGTAAAAACATGGGTGTACTGTGTATGTGTATGATTGTTCATTTGTTCATTGTTTATTTACTCTACAACTATTGGATGATCATGCTACATTGATATAACACTTGCATTTTTTTGGTTAAAACAAATTATTTCTCTATTATTGATTCACCCCCTCGTTAGTAATCCAACAATTGGTATCAGAGTCAGTTCCTTCAAGAATAAGTTTAACCACTGAAAGGTAGATCATGGAGAGAAACATTATGTCTAAACTTGGAATACCACAGTTTGATGGACATATGTATGCATTTTGGAGAAGAAGGATGAAAACATATATACATGCACAGGGATTTGAAATTTGGCAATATATAGTAGATGGATACAAAGAACCAACAATTCTGCCAACAAGGGAAAGAGAAATAAAACTCGGTCAAAATAATTCCAAAGCCACAAATGCACTTATGAATGTTCTTGGTGAATCAGTATACACCAAATTTATGCATTGTGAATCTGTTAAAAAGATTTGGGACAAACTTCAAAATATTTATAAAGGATATTAAAAACTCAAAGAAGCAAAGCTTCAAACTTACACAGGTCAGTTTGAACAACTAAAGATGAAGGAAGATGAGAATATTGCATATTACTTCTTACGAGTCGGTGAAATAGTAGATGAAATCATAGGATTGGGATAAAAAATTAAAGAATCTGTAATTGTTCAAAATATACTAAGATCTCTTCCTATGAGATTTGATCCTAAGATATAAACACTAGAAGAAAGAGAAGATCTAGACTCAATATGCATGGATGAACTACATGGAATCTTCAAAATATGAAATGAGAATTGAACATGAAAATCCATATATAAAAGAAGCATCTTTCAAAGCATCCAAAAGGTCAAAGCAAAAGGGAAAGAAAAAAGAAAAAAAACATAGCAACAATAGTGACATATCAGAAGATGATGAAGAAATGGCCAATTTTGTCAAGAGATTGAACAAGGGAACCAACGACATATATAAAGGTAAGCTTCCATTGATTTGTTTTAATTTTGATGGTATTGGTCATTTTTATAACAAATGTCCTCATAAGAAAAATAAGGGGAATGATGAAGATTACTCAAATAGCAAACAAACATATAAAGGAAAAGGAACCACAAAGAAATTTTTCAAGAAAAGCTTATGCACCAAAGAAGACATATACTCATCATATGAAGATGAAGTCAGTGACAGTGAGACAGAAAGAGTTATATTCATGGATGTAGAAGACTCTCGTAAAGAAGAAATCGAAGAAGAATATGAAGAGGCAAAAGTTGACTACCAAGAAGAATTATTGACTGCCATAGAAGTTATAAGAAGAGAAAAGACGAAAAACAAGAAGCTATAAGAAGAACTAGACAAGAAGTAAGACACTCAAGAACTAGATCAGATCATCATGGGATTGAAGGTTTAAATACAAGAATGTAAAAGAATTGAAGAAGCACTCAAACAACAATTAGAAGAAAGAGACTTGATCATTGGAAATTTGGAAGAAGAGATGGTCACATTGAGAAAGGATCTTCAAAAGAAAAATATGTAGAACAACTCAAAAGTTTTGGATGACATTAACAGCAGTCAAAGGCCTAATCATGACAAGTCCGTACTTGGATACAATCAGACAGAAAAGGGATCAAAATCCAAAGAAGCATAAAATGAAACATATCGAAAAGGTTATGCATAAACAATCAAAGGGGATAGGAAGAACTACAAGGAAGGTTACATAGACACTCCGCCACCAAGAAGATTTATATTTCAAAATCAATGATCGATAGAAACAAATAGGCCTCCAGAAGGAGAAGGATTCATACGATTAAATCCTTTCAGAATATCTTCAACTACTAGGTATCAAACAATGTTTTTGGGTTTATGTTATGCATGCAATAATTTTTGACATAAAGTTGTAAATTGCAGAGCTAATAGCAAGAACATAAATGGTTATCCAAGAAGGCATAGTGAAACATAGAGAAGAAGCTACAACAAGTTTGAATCATTGAGCACTAAAGTGGAATGCTACAAGTGAAATAACTTTGGACACATGGCCAAAGATTGTAGAATGGAAATCCCTCCTAGAGAACCATAACAGAAAAACAACAATCACAAACATGAGCTTCAATAGAGAGAATCGATAAGAAATAAGAATCAATATAGCAATGAAGAATGCACACATGATCTACAAGATAAGAAGAAGAAGTGTGGTTGGTATGTTGACAATGGCTATTCAAAACACGAAGAACATGTGAAAAAAGACAAGGTCCTAGAGATTGCAAGATTGGAAATAAAACGAGATGAAGAAAATTCTACAGAGAAAAGGAAAGATGTCAGATACAGAAAGATTTGGAAAATAATTGAAACAAAAGAAGGACAAGTAAATAAGGAACAATTTCAAGAGATTGTACTTTCAGGAACTGTAGTGAAATATGAATCCATAGACAGAAAGAAAGAAGTCAAAGATCAAAGAGATGATGAATCTACTAATGAAGATGATGATGAATACAATTCAGACCAAGAATTGTT
>ML784636.1:187690-204801 GCA_009831015.1 Picea engelmannii | reverse complement strand
TAAAGGAACTTGGAATCTTCAGAAAAATTAAGCATAGACGCAACCTTGAAAAATATTCAACTTCAAGAAAACAATGCCAAACAACTAACATTTAAGAGGAAAAAAAGAAAAGTAACCATATCAAAGAAAACCCAACTTAACACGGCAGAGATTGTGGTGGTAAAAGAATGCCTATGCATATTTTAAAACACATAGCATTCACGGGTAAGTGATAAGTCAACAACAAAAACCATGGAATTTTTAAGCAATACTTTTAGTATGAAGTTCTATTTCAAAATCATGCCTATCAATTGCAGAAGGGAAAGAAAAATATAAATAAAGAATAAGTGTGCTGGTAACGTAATCATAACAATGTCAACGGAATCTTGAAAACACTATCACATCATGTAGGAGGATAGTTCAATCATCAACGGAGATGAATAACAAACACATGGAAACTGATCATAACATGTCAACCTAGCATTCCAAACATTTACATGCAGGTGAACGTGAAACTAGAAGTAGTGTAAATTAGGGCCTTTTGTAAACAAGTATATTAAGAACAATATCCATGGCTAAACAATTCATTTACAAACATTTTAATATGGAAAAGAGTCACAAACTGGTATATTTAATTGAAATATTACGCCTAAATAATTTTTATGATTCATGTACAGGTTTTTAATATCGTAAAAAAATCACAAACTAGTATATTTGATTGAAATATTAGGCCTAAATATTTTTATGTCAAAGCTACGAGAGTTGTAAAATACATTTGGAATAAGTCATTTTTTAAAATATTAGATTATTATCTTAGTTAAAAACATAGATATATAAAACATTTGAATATCTCATGGCTTGTTATAAGAAATGTTAAACATGAAATTGGTATCTTTACAAAATGTGAAGGTGTGTTTTATTTCTTTCCATTTAAAAAAATGAAATTGTTTTCATTATAGAAAATAGAAAGGTGAGTATCCATTTACTACTCTCATCCTCATACAAGGAAGGTTTCATGGAAGAGCATTTTGTCAAAAACAAAATCTTTGGAGTTAATAAAATTCATTTTTTTTTTTTGTTAATTGTTATTTTCACTTTCATTGTAATCTAGTATTGTCATCTTCATTTGAGCAATGTTAGATGGAAGGAATGGATTTGTTGTAGTTTATTTAATAAAAGTAGATCCAAAAATATAGATATATAGTTATGAATCTAAAATATATTGATTTTTAGTTCAAGTTTCATCTCAAAGTTTTAAAATTTATTTTGCCCAAAAAATACAGGTGTGCTTGTTTTAGTCACAATTTTAATATTGAGCTTGTCCACTTCTTAACTTATTGGGTTTTCAATCTTCAATACATAAGTTGGAAACAATAGATGATTAAATATTTGAATAATCTTAGGTGATTACGCGATTGTGAATATTGAGTTAGGACATTGAGAAAAACTATTAACATTTTGATCATCATAGATAATTGATGGTGAAAAATATTTATGTACATATTATTTTTAATTTTATTTCATTTAAAAATTACTTGAAATAAATTGATGAGAGAACCCAACTATGAGAAGAGAAATTCTTTGTTCCATGACAAAAGTGAAAAAATAATAGAAACCACTAAGGTAAACATGATTGTTGTCCATGAGAACAAGTGTTAACCTACTCCCAAGAGAGTGGGAGGTTAGGAAACAAGCTAGCAAGAAGTTAGGCTAAGACTCCAAAGAGTTAGGGAGAAGGCTAAAAAAAAAAAAAAAAGATCTAATGTCTATTAAATATGTTAGGATTCATCTACATAAACCTATAAACCTAGTAAAAGAATTATTCTTTTTTAGTATTCATCTACACCAAGAAAGAACGACTCCATGAGTTATGCAATAATGTAGCATTCTTAAACAAATCCATTTTCTTGTTGCAAAAATAAATAAAAAATAATATGCATGTTATTTGTGGCTATAGACTAGATTCTTTTTATTATATTCAATAATTAGAAATACGCAACTGTTGTGTATGTAACCATAATGAACGATAACTTATGTATTAGAAACATTGAGTAGTTACAAAATCAACCTAGCCTTTATATGAAAATATCCACATGGAACACAAAAGAAACTACCACATAAATGTTATAAACAAAGGTAGTATTCATCATCCATATACAAAACAAGAAAGAGGGTCATAATATAAGAACCATTTTAAAATACATGTAAGTTTTAAGAGGTTGAAACCCCATAGGTAGGGCCAACTATTAACCCTATGATATCATGTCTAGAGTAAACTATTATAGAATGAGTCTGCGTAAAGATTAGGTGAAAGACCTTTAAATAAGTCTCTACATGTATCAGTAAAACCCTTGCAAATTGTAACGAACTTGTTGGAACCATATTAGAAGTCACCACGATGTGGGTTAGTAGTGAAGATATAAAGGAACCATCGACATTCTTGAGTCAATAGTGACACATAGTTTACCTTTTCTTTTCCAGTTTCCAGTTTAAAAAACTCAGAGTAGAAAGGTCATATCCCTTGTGTTAAATTTTTCCAATGCATGACATGTTAGAATCAAAGAGATGTGCTCATTTTCACATAGACAATATAGCAATATTGTCGCCCAACCATAGGCACAAAGGCCACCTACCTCTGAGCACCTTAAACTTGATAGAAAGAATAATTCTCATAGCAGACCAATAACCAACCAAGGGTAGTACACCTTTCTGCAAGGGTAGAGAACCAAGCAAGATTAACCAAAAACTAATAAGAAATTCCAAACCATAACCAAGAGACCAAGTCCTACCAAAATCCAAAATGCCAGTTGCAGCAGTTGCAGTTGCACGCCCTCTTCAAACTTGGGCACCACTAGTCTTATACAATTGTGAGTGAGTGAGTGCCAAAAGATCTCTAGTGACCTCTATTTATACTGCTCTAACTTACTTGACTAGGCCAAATTCTCTTTCTAGAGGCTAATAAATCATTATTAAATATTCTCTTGAGTCAAATTGTCTTCTAGGTTTATTATCCAACGTTTTAGGGTTTCTCTTGCTTCCCAGAATATTCTAGTCTCCTCAAAGGTTACACATAGAGGTTAATACCTCATGCAACTACCATACTATCAACACTCCCTCCTATCTAGGGAGGTATTAAAAGAAATGGTCTTGAGCAAAAACATGCCATTCAACTGGTAGCATCATCATAGCCACATGGGATATCTCATGATCATGTAGATCAACTTGCGAGCAACATCATCACTATCTGTATCATTTGATAGCAGCAATTGCATCATCTATCGAATCCATACTCCATCTGAGTAATTGGGCATGATGCTCAATAACAAGGACCATTCTTCTAATATCGACATGCGTCCTAGAAGAATGATTGTCCCAATAAATGTTGAAATCTACGCCATGGGATACAAAGACCATTTCTATAATAATGTCAGTCTAGAAATATTTTGTAATTGGGTCATATGTACCATAGAGATCTGTCTCTACCTATATGCCTTGAAAAATATCGGTCCTGAACCATTTTCCTAATCGGGCCACAATCTATGCCTTAGGAAAATACCAGTCCATGATATGTCAACAAACTATCAACCTGGACCATTCTCCACAGAGAGGATACATGTCCACCATCAATCTGTTTTGTCTAGACTCTGCCTGGAGAATGTTTGTCCACTAGCACACTAACTATCCATTTAGCTGGAAATCAACTCCAACACTAGTGGTAGTCTCCATGGAACTTAGATAGTATCATATTGTTGTTATAATTGCATCTAATAGAGAACAATTGTGTCTATACATAGTAGTATAAAACTATTATCCAGTGGTACACAACCACTCCTAGTAGCACACCGCTACTAACCAGTGACACACAATCACTACCAGTGGATCACGTCCACCATAGTAGCATACAATTACTGTCGAGAGACATAGAGTCTCCACAAAAATCATATCATCTAATATCAACCTGCATAAAGAATACCATGATACAAACTGAGTCATCTGAGCCATTCTTCCATTCACATCTGTGATATATGGAAGAGAATATTCCATCAAAAAGTAAAACATTCACCATGGGCTATTTGGACTATTCTTCCCAAGCATAGAAGAATAATTGTCCCTAATTTATGAGCCTGAACCATTCACCTAACTAGACCATTCCTCCAGCAATAATCATAGTGCAGCCTTGAGAGAATGAGTCTCCCCTAGGGAATGTCTGTGCTTGATTGTTGAACCTAGACCATTCACCTAACTCGGCCATTCCTCTCACACTAATCACAATGCAACCTAGAGAGAATGAGTTTTCCCCAGGGAATGACTGTCTGGACCATTTCCTATGGAAATGGCTATCCTGCACCAACCTCGAATATGGACCATTCTTTGAAACTGCTCACAACTGTGAACTTCGAAAGAATGATTGTCCGCAGAGGCAGACTGTTCTACTTGACCACTACTTAGAGTGACTACGAAGAAGAATGACTTTCCTAGACCATTCCTCCAGATTGGCCATAAGGGGAATCATTTCCTATGGTACATCAACAATCTATGTGGACCATTTTCATTAAGAAAATGTATGTCCGATCTGGACCATTTTTCGAATTAGAAAATGATTGCCGGTCAAAAATCTCGAACCACTTTTCGGAGTGGAAAGAAACTTCCCAACCTAGACCATCTTACGAACTTGAAAATTAGTTTCCATTAGTCAATAACAAATCAGCGCTCTCTCCCAACCTGAGAGTAATCACTTCCTTTTTCAATAAGGAAGTCGTCTCCATGAACCCCAACTTGTCCCTTAAGTATGCAAACTTTTCATCTTAGATAGAGGCCTTACCGAAATATTTACTATCTCCTCATCTATTGAGATGTACTGGAGAACCACTTCTCCCCTTTGGACTTTATCACATAGAATATAATGCTTGATCTCAATGTTCTTCGATCTGTCATGGAACACCTGGTTCTATGAAAGCTTCACATAACTCTGATCATCATAATATATCATGGTCGAATTCAACACCTGATTAGACAACCCAGAAACCAACTTGCGTTGCCACAATGCTTCTATACAAGCATCACAAGATGCAATATGCTTTTTTTCTATAGTGTCGAGTGCAACAAACTTATGTTTTCTACTAGCCCATGACATCATGGAAAATCTCAAACTGAAGCATATCCAAGAAGCACTTCTTCTGTCATCTGCACTCCCTGCCCAATCTGAATCGATAAATCCATGCAACTGTATATCATAACTCAAACATCCCACAAGGAAAATATATGTCTGAGTATTCTCCAAATACATTAACAAGCCAATCAATTTTTGATACATTGACGGGTCTACTGGATCAAAGTCTCTCAACTTCTTCAGATTTGTCATCATGGGAGTTTGCCATGGATTTGCAATCCATCATCCCAGAATTCTGAAGAACTATTTCAATATACTTCCTCTGTCATAGGAATTTTTAACCATGCTTCTTCTGTACATGAGAGGCTCTGCATCAAGTGTGATTGAATCCATACAAGGTTTTCTTCCATCTGCATACAAGGGTCTCTTTTTGGTATACCTCAAAACCTTGAGGTTTCTCTACATACACGTCTTCTTCAATTACTTTGTTGAGAATTTCTTTTTTTACATTCATCTGATGTAAACTCCAACCCATGGATACTGCAGGAGATATAATGACTCATGTAGAGGTATGTCTAGTTACTGGAACAAGTTGTCATCATAGTCTTCTCCCTCCTTCTAGGAGAATCCTCTAGCCCTAAGTCTTTCCTTGTATCTATCAATGCTCAAGTATTTTTCACAATTTCTCACATACATTGTTCTTCATCACAACTTCTTTCCATTCCTTTTACTTGACTACTTCTAGTGGATTCAAATTGGTTCAATTGGTTGTTCTAACTTTTTCTTTCTTTCTTGTAATCTTCATTTTCTTCCTCATGTTTTTCTTCAATGTTTGAGTCCATGGAACCTTCTATAGATTACATTCCTTTATTTCCTAAAGGATCCAACCTTCCATCATAGGAACATAAATGTAGATGGAAAACCAAGAATATTCAAGGCTTATTTTCGAAGAAGAGTTCTTCTAGAGTCAAGTTGAACACATGTTGCTTATCATGGTTCCTACTTCTAATTAAGAACATGGTAAAATACTTCATTGTATTCAAAGATTATTCAATGGATCATATCGTTGGGTATTAAATCTCTCCTAATGCCAGATTCATGCCTGAAATAGAAATATGCATGCTCTTCTTTTGGAATTATGTGATCATCTCCCTCCATCTAAGAGATTCCATGCTTTCTTCTGCTGCATCTCTCTTTTCTTTCTGCAAAGTGTCACAAGCCTATTCTGATTTCCTTTTATTCCCGACTTCCTTCGAGTTTGACTCCTTTGAGTATCTTTAAGTTTATTTCTATCTGTTCTAATTGCTACCCATCTCACAATTGTGTCATCCTTATAAAAGTCTTCTATGACAACTTCCAGAAGGATTTTTCATTAAACATATTTCACAACAGTACCTGCCTGGAACAAGAATAACAAGAGAAAACAAGAAATATCTATCTAGAGGAAATGTTAGTTCAACTTGCGAACAAGTACAATAAGCATCTATATCAATAGTATTCATATGCACTCGAGTATTCATTGCACCTAGCAATAATAGAATCTTTCAAAGCCTCCTTTCACAATTTGTACTGTAGCAACTATCACCCTTGATATACACAAATTTGAAGCTTAACAATTTAATCAAACCTGGAAGCTCAAGGCTCAACTGCTATGGAGGGTGCACTTGTTCCTCTGAATGCACTGAATCCAATATTACATCTTGGGAAAGGTCTCTAATACTTTTTCCTGCAAACACACTCATGTTATGCTAAATGATATAACTTAGATAGCATATACAAGTGCATACCTTTGAAACCTTGTAGCATCGTCCACCTTGTCTTCCAATCTGAAACTAGATACCATCTTGACAAGAAGAGATTAGAATCTCAATTAGAATATTCAATGATTAGAAAAATCTAGAGACTCTAAAATTTCGTCTTTGCCCACAAAATCAATTTGACTAGAAGTCAACCTTTGACTTTGACTTTGACCAAAAATTTAAACCTTATGTTTTTGCTCGCTGAGAGTACCAAGAGGTGCGCTAGGCTAGGTTGCATTAGGATGTCAATAAATTAGGTTAAATGTTTCGTCATAAGTGGTCGAACAAAAGGGTTAGGGTTTGTTAGAGCTAAATAATCAGAAAACCTAGCTTAAGCTGTAACTGGTGCCACAACGAGCTTAAAAAATAACTTCCCAATCTATCTTTCAGTGGTTAGACTATCTGAATATAGTGTGGGCCCATAACCTGTTAGAATAAAAGAGATGTGATTTTTTTCCATAGACAATATAGCAACATTGTCACCCAACCATAGGCAGAAAGGCCACCCCCGAGCACCTTAACCTTGACATACAGAATAATTTCGATAGCACATCTTTCTCCAAGGGTAACGCACCAAGAAAGAATAACTAGAGACCAAGGAGAAATTCCAAACCATAACCAAGACACCAAATCCAACCAAAATCCAAAATCCTAGTTGCAGCTGCACTACCTCTTATAACTTGCGCACCATTAGTCTTATGCAGTTGTGAGAGAGTGAGTGTCAAATGAGCTCTAGCGCCCTCTATTTATACTACTCTAACTCACTTGACTGAGATGACTTCTCTTTCTGGAGGCTAATAACACAATATTAAATATTCTCTTGAGTTGACTTATCTTCTAGGCTTATTATCCAACGCTTTAGGGTTTAACTTGCTTCCAATAATATTCTAGTGTCGTCAAAGGTTACACTTACAAACTAATACCTCATGTAGCTACCATAATATCAACATGACAGCAGGTTATTTATTCGATGTCGTGAGTTACGTCCATCTTTATAGAAGACATAAGTATAGATTAGAAGTAGTAACACAAACTCTTAGCGGAATAAGAATGACCGTTCAAGATAGAGTTTTTAGTAAGAAACAGACTTTGCCTGCAATATTTAAAGGAATTCGTCCACGTTTGAATGCAAATCTCGATGATAGCGTAGACACAACCATGATCTTTGCCGTGAGGTCTCTCTCTATGTGATAGGAGACAAAATCACCTTTTAGAAATGAAAGATTAAATAATTGATGAAGAGGGACTATTTAGAATGCAAAATAGAATAAGTAAAATGTATTTACACGTGTTGTTCGAAGGAGTAACACCACGAAAGAGAGGAGAGTGCAACGAGGGTTTGTTGGCAAACAATACCACATGAAGAGAGTGAAAACCGTCATGAGTTTGAAGGTGAGTATTTTTTTATTTGTAATGGATCTAGGCATTGCCAGGGAAGCGAACTCATCCGGTAGATCGAACCTGGGTTACCTGCAAACGAAAGGCAACCAGATTAGCATTAACAAACCAACGGAAAATAATTTTAAGCATGAGCGCTTGTGAGAAAAGAGAGAACCATTGACACGTGTAAATTGTTGTTATGGTGGAAACCACAAAGGAACTCACAGGTTTCTCTAGTGTAGGGAAATGTTACCTCTCTGCCTAAATTGGTCATGACGAGCTTCCAGGAAGGAAATATGATATAGGGGTTTGGTCACCGAGAGTCCTTCAGGGTTTGACAATCCGGACGAGGATAACAAGTGTTAGTGTTACTTTCTCTAAGCATTGAAGACCATGGTACAAAAACAGTAGTGGAAGTCGATCGCTACCTCTTTTGACGTCGACCTATACACAAGCGGGAGGACACCTATCATTAGGAAGAGCTGGATGGAAGTAGAGTAGGTATTTGTGACATTGAGAAAGCTATAACGTGGAAGGAAGTTGGTTGGTGGATGGTACGCCAACTTTTATGAGAGGAGTTTGTGTTACCCACTCGTTACTGAAAAAAAATCTTCATTATAGATCAAAGTTAATATTGGAATTTGGGTAGTCGTATTCACCCCAATTTGGGAAAGAAAATAAGAGCGTAAAAAGTTTTTGGGTCATAGGAGTATAGTGGTGGTGGATTAGTATAGACAACTTTGGGAAGCGTAAGTTAACTACACATGTAGTTAAAGTGGGTTATAATATGTTTTATATTTGTTTCTCCTTTAGAAAGAAAGAAAGAAAGAAAGCAAGTATTTTTAACGGTTTACTTGGCTAAAAATAGTCTATGAGACAGATTGTTTTTCCATCTGGGTTTTGTATTCGGCCCTTTTCCTGTGAAGTTTTACAATAATCACTCCCAGCTTCTCAACAAACTCTTTGTTGAATAGATTATCCCAAGAATTAGCTACCAGAATACCTGCATAATTTTCCCTGCTGTCATTGAGGGCCTCACATTCTAAAATGAATTGTTTTTCTGTTTCCACTTTTCCGGACGAGCACAAAATACATACTCTTTCTTTCCACCTTCTTTTGGCATTTTCCAGCACCTGTTTCACTATGGAGTTGATGAGAATTAGTCCTTAATTGAGCAATAAGAATTTTAGATCTCCAAGAAATATTGGCCCCTATGTACGCCTTTTGCTGATGGTTATGAATGGGGTTAAACTCTTCAATGTATTACTTCTTCTTTCTCCCTAGCTCTTTCTCCCAAACATGTTTGTGGAACTTATCCATAACAAAAGTTTTTATCTCTTTACTCTTTGTAGGACACATGCTCAAGCAAATGACCCATTTATATATCCATATTTAAGAATGTTAAGAAGAAATGATAAAAAAGTAGTAATGACAAGCGTAGCCAATCTATATAATAATGTTGTGTTTACCTGTGTAAATATTTATGTGCACCACTACCTTATTGAAGTCTATAATATCGAAAGAGTCATGACGAAGGTTAAATGGAGTTTCTTGGAGAATGTGGTAATCTTTATAGTGTTATCAATGTTATTTTAAAATCAAACTAGAGTAAATCCTTGGGAATTGGAAAAACACACACCACTTGGGAGGAAACTGATACTCAAGTTTATTAACAAATTTAATTCTATCTTTACCATTGATATTGTGGATGCTTCAACAAGTGTTGTCCCTCGAGACTTTTAACTTTCCATGTGAAAATAAAATGGGTATTTACCTTGGAACCAAACCATAAAAAAATCTATAATAAGGTTGAAACAATGATTAGAAGTATAGTTTTGGTTTCCAAACTATAAGAGTACTTTTACCAAAAAAAAAAAAAAAACTATATGGGGTGATGTTACAAATTGTATTAGAGCGAGGTTCCAAACACTAGGACTTTATGCGTTCAAACCAAAAAAAAAAATAGTTGTCTTAATAAATTAGGTGACTATTGCATAATTATTTAAAAGAGGATCTTAACATAAAATATTTTATGCACTTATCATAAACAACAACAAATAACATGGTTGACGAAACCAGGAAAACAATGCCAAGTGGACCTAAAATGTATGTAGAGTTGAACAATGAACAACCTCAAAAAAATTCATTAGAGTTACTTGAAACCATTAGAAGTATAAAGGCTAAATTCCAAAGTATTAAAGAAGACAATGAAAAATTATTGAAAGCAAGTAAAGAGCAAGAAGAAGTAAATGGAATCTTACTTAAGAATATGATTGAGATGAAACATAATAATAATATAGGACAAACCTCTATTAATGCTAAGAAGGAAGTCTCTAATGATGGATCTGATAAGAGAAGGGAACACACGATGTTTAGTGATCGAGTAGAATCGATGACTCAGGAAAATAGCAATAACAAATTTGAAGACAACACCTTGCAAAAGGAAACACCTTAAAAGGCAAAAGGGAAATTGCATAGTGTTGAATTGACTTGTGAATTTAAAAAAATCAGATCACCTAGTCTTGATGGTGAGACTGAAGAAGGAGCAGAAGCTTGGCTCCTAAACATGGGGAAATACTTCTAGATTTATAATTACTCTGGGAACTTAAGGGCTAGATTGGCAGTATATCAGCTGAATGGGAAAGTTGTTATTTGGTGGTAGTAAAAAAAGACAGTAAACAAAATTAGGTGGAGTGAGATCACTTGGAATATATTTAAAAAATACTTTAGGCAAAAATACTTAACTGAAAGGTATTTCGATGAAAAGGCTAAGGTGTTTCATGACCTTAGACTAGGATAGATGACCAACGAAGACTTTGTTAGCAAATTTGTAAATCTAATGAGGTATGTACCTTATCTTAGAGAAGATAAATCAAAGGTACAATGGTTTATGAGTTGCGTGCCTCAAGCATATAATGATAAAATTGAATTCCTTAATCCTAATACGATGGACAAGGCAATAAGACATGCTAAATTGTGTTATACCCAATTTAAACAAAGGTATGAAAATATGAAAACATGGCAATATAAGAACAAAAATAACAAGTTTGATCCTAGAAAGAAACAATTTAAGTACCCATGCCATGCATCTCACAGTGCACGAGTTAAATGTAACAGGTTTACTGGAAAACAATAAAGTGGATGAAATCATAATAGTAGTAGACCAACTGATTCAGTAAATAAACAAGCCATACCACCATTGCAATGTTGGGGTTGCAAGGAGCCTCACCTATACAAATATTACCCTTTGAATAAGAATAGAAACTTGACGATGCATAATGTTGAGGAGGGAGTGACAGTTAATGACATGGCACGGTGAAATCAGAAAATTAATGCGACTCTGGAGAATCCAAAGGATGATTATGAGTATGCCATGTTATAAATTGAAGGTATGATAAATAAAAAATACGTCTCTAATTTAATTGACCCTATTGCAAGTTTAAGGTATGTTTCCCCTACGATTGTTGAGGACTGCAAAATGAATAAGGTAAAACATAAAAAGTCTTGGTTAGTATGATTAGCCACTGGTACTATATGAAATGTAGTTGAACTGGTGAAAGGTTGTATGAGAACAATGAATGGAATGGAAACACATGTGTATTTGAATATATTACCTTTGGGATCCTATGACATACTCATAGGAATGTATTGGCTTGAAAAGAATGCAGTTGTAGTGAATTGTAAAAACAAAAATTTTGATTTCTTAAATGAGATGGGATAGAATAGAACTATTAAGGGAATATGTCGTGATGTATCGGTAAGGCATAGTTTTTCTTTATAGTTGAAACATAATTCTAGAAATGGTTGTGAAATGTATGTTGTAAATATAAATGAAAGTTTAGACAAGATGGTTGACCATTTGTTGACTCATGATCCTATATTGAGTAAGTTTCAGGGTGTATTTCCAGAAGAAATTTTAGGACTACCTCCTAGAAGGGATATAGATTTTATGATAGATTTGGTATCGGGATCAACACCAATATATAAAGCGCCATATAGGATGAGTATTCCTGAACTGAGTTAACTAAAAATGTAGCTTCAAGAGCTATTAGATAAGAAGTATATTAGACCCAATGTGTCTCCATGGGGTGCACCGGTCTTATTCATGAAAAATAAATATGGAACTTTTAGGCCATGCATTCATTTTTGACAATTGAAAAAAATGATTATAAAAAATAAGTACCCTTTACCTTGAATTGATGACCTATTTGACTAGGCTGGAGAGGCTAAAACATTCTCTAAGATAGATTTAAGGTTAGGTTATCATCATATCAGGATAAAAGATGAAGGCATACATACAAATTCTTTTAGAACTAGGTATGGAAAATATGAATTCATAGTGGTACCCTTTGGATTAACAAATTCTTCCGCAACGTTTATGTGCCTCATGAATAGTGTGCGAAGAAAATATTTGGATAAGTTTTTGATAGTTTTTATAGATGATATATTGATCTATTCCAAAACAAAGGAGGAACATGAAGAACATCTCGAGTTGGTTCTACAAACCTTAAGGGAACATCAGTTCTATGAAAAGTATAGTAAGTGTGAATTTTATCAGAGTAAGGTACAGTACTTAAGACATTTGATTTTCGGAGAGGGAGTTTTTGTTGACCCTAAAAAGGTCAAATCCATATTGAATTGGCCAGTTCCAAAAGATGTTTCAGATATCCAATCTTTTATGGGTATTACAGGTTATTATAGGAGATTCATTCAAGGGTTTTGAAATTTGGCTTACCATATTACTTCTTTACAGAAAAAGTGAACCAGGTTTAAATGGACAGAAAAATGTCACGAAAGTTTTGAAAAGATAAAAGAGTTGTTAGCCACCGCACCTATTTTAAAAGTAGCACTTAAAGGGAAGGGAAATTCACTTCTTTTGATAAACATCACTTAAATGCAAGACGTGCTAGGTGTTTGTCTTTCCTAAGAAAGTTCAATTTTATTATAGAACACATTAAAGGGAATAAAAATAAGGTGGTAGATGCACTTAGTAGGAATTTAAATGCAATTTCTAGTAGCAACATCCAATCTGATTTAGAACAATAAATTGAAATGGTAGCAGAAAAAGATGAGGAGTACAAAAATATTTGAGTAAATTGTGAGATCGAGTCTCTAACTAACAAAGAGTCAAAATTTAGTTTCATCCCATAAGGTTTAATTTTGTATAAGAACAGACTTTTTGTGCCAAACAATTCAGAACTGAAAAAATGAATATTAGGAGAGGTTCACAAGAAATCGTATTCGAGCCATTAGGGGTATCAAAAGAAAATAAAAGTGTTAAACAAAGAATATTTTTGGCCTAAAATGAAGACATAAGTAGTTGAATATATTGCTAGGTGTTTAGAATGCCAGCGGGTTAAACTAGATCACCAACACCCGAGTGAAATATTACAACCCATACCCATTCCATAGTAGAAATGGGAGGTGATCAGTATGGATTTCATCCCCTGGTTACACATAACAAATAAGCACAATGATTCGATTATTGATGTGATTGATAAACTTACAAAAGCATCACACTTTATTTTGGTAAAATCCACCTATAAAGCTATAAATATTGCAAAAAATTTTATGAAGGAAAATTTTAGGATGGATCGGTTGCCTAAAACAATCATTTTTGATAGAGACACATAATTTATTTCCAACATATGGAAGACTTTTTTTAGTGGAATGGATACACAACTAAATTTTAGCATTTCTTACCATCCTCTAACTGACGGTCAGACCGAAAGGACTAACCGTATTGTTGAGGATATGTTGCGACTCTACATTATGGATTTCCCAACAAAATGGGAAGATTATCTTCACTTAATTGAATTTGCATACAACAATGGTTATCATCCATCGTTAAAGATGAGTTCTTTTGAAGTATTATATGGTTGAAGGTGTAGAACACCCGTGAGGTGGGATAATACCGTCGACAAGATTATTGTAGGGCCGGACATGTTAAAAGGAAAGGAAACAGTAGTGCAGAAAGGAAAACAAATTTTGAGAAGTGCACACGACACACATAAAATCTATGGATATTAAAAAAGGACACACCTGGAATTTAATGTTTGAGACCATGTTTACATAAAAATAAAACCCATAAACAATTCAATCGGACTTGGAAAGAGTTCTTAGTTATCACCACGATATTGTGAACCTTTTGAAGTGTTAGCCAGAGTAGGACGAGTAACCTACCATATTGCACTACAAATCCACCTGAAAATACATAATTTGTTTCATGTTTCATTATTGAAGAAATAAGTGTCTGATATATCTCATGTTGTAAATTTGAATGTGATCGAGTTGGAATTAGAGGGCGAGTTTCAAGTGGAACCGCTACATATACTCAACAGGAAAGAAACTATGTTGAGGAATAGAGCCATTGCCCAGGTTAAATTACAGTGGAGGCACTTTAGTTCTGAGGAGGCTACTTGGGAAATGGAAGAGGCTATGAGGAAATCCTACCCATTTATGTTCCAAAGTTGGGATGCGTGATTGGAACACCGATGATGGTGTTCACTTCGAGGGGGGAAGGATGTAACATCCCTCCAATTTAAATATTTGAATAATCTTAGGTGATTGTGAATATTGAGTTATGCCATTGGGAAAAACTATGATTAATATTTTGATCATCATACATAATTGGTGGTGAAAAATATTTATGTAAAATTATTTTTAATTTTATTTTATTTAAATATTATTTGACATAAATTGATGATAGCACCGAGCTATGATAAAATAAATTCTTTATTCCATTGGAAAAGTGAAAAAAAGATAGAAACCACCAGGGTAAAAGTGATTTCTATCCACGAGGAAAAGTGTGAAACTACCCCCAAAAGTGTGGGAGGTTAGGAAACAATATGCCAAGAACTTAGGCCAAGACTCCCAAGAGTTAGGGAGAAGGATAACTCGAAAAAAAGAAAGAAAAGACGTCTATTATGATTCCATGATTGGTAAAAAAATGGGGAAGAAAAAAAAAGTATGGTGTAAATAGGATGTTGTTGAGTACTTGTGCATAGTTTAGATCTTGGTAGTTCTGAGAGAGAACCAAGTTTTGCTAATTACCTCGAGAAGGTTCTTGATATTTTCATTTTCCTGTGGAATAAATTATTTTTCTCTGGGGTGACAAGAGTTAGCATTTTGTGGCTGCTCTGGTCTATGGTTGGGAGGAGTTGGTCTCTCTCTTCAATTTGAATTTGTCCCAGTAAATCATTGTGGTTCAGATATGGTAATCTACTTTTTTTTTTTTTAGAAATTATTATCTTAAATAATTACATTTTCAGATAACTAGTAAAATCTATTAAATGTAGTAAGACCAGTAACCTACCATTTTGCACTACCAATCCACATGAAAATACATAATTTGTTTCATGTTTCATTATTGAAGAAATATGTGTCGTATATATCTCATGTTGTAAATTCGAATGTGATCCAGTTGGAACCATAGGGCGAGTTTTAGGTGGAAACGCTACATATACTCAAAGGAAAGAAACTATGTTGTAGAATAGAACCATTGCTCGGGATGGAGGCACTTTAGTTATGAGGAGGCTACTTGGGAAATGGAAGAGGCTATGCAGAAATCGTACCCATTTATCTTCCAAAGTTGGGATGCGTGATTGCAACATCGATGATGGTGTTTAGTTCAAGGGGAGAATGATGTAACATCTCTCCAATTTAAATATTTGAATAATCTTAGGTGATTGTGAATATTGAGTTATGACATTGGGAAAATTTATGATTAATATTTTGATCATCATAGATAATTGACGGTGAAAAATATTTATGTAAATATTATTTTTAATTTTATTTTATTTAAATATTACTTGACATAAATTGATGAGAGAAGCCAATTATGATAAGAGAAATTATTTATTCTGTGGGAAAAGTGAAAAAAGGATGGAAACCACCAGGGTAAAAGTGATTGAAATCCACTACGAAAAGTGTGAAGCTACCCCCAAAAGTGTGGGAGGTTAGGAAACAAGATACCAAGAAGTTTTGAGAAAGAAGTTCTCCAAATTAAGTGGAGAAGGTTCTTGATATTTTCATTTTCTTGTGGAATAAAGCATTTGGTTGGGGGTGACAAGAGTTATCATTATGTGGCTACTCTGGTCTATTTCTATGGTTATCATGAGGTAATCTACTTTTTTTTTTTTTTTTTTTAAGAAAATATTAGCTTAAATATTTACATTTTCAGATAACTGGTGAAATCATTTTCAAGCTAGCTGGATGATAAACTTTACCTTCTATTAAATGTGTTCTTAGTAATATATTTCTAGAGATGTTTTTGTTACAAAAGAAAATGTGGAAGCATAAATAACCAGAGAATTCTTAGCTGGATCATTATTTGTAAAGGAAGCTTAAATATTCATAATTAAATATTTTGATTTGTGTTTGCATACAAATATATTAACAGAAGTAATAATTGAATATGACCTAAACATTATTCTTGTTTAGGATTCATCTGCAGCAAAGGCGACATAAAGAAAGAATCCATGAGTTCTGCAAGAACATTTACTGTAGCATTCTTAGACAAATCAATTTTCTTGTTGCATAGATAGAATAAAAATAATATGCATGTTATTTGTGGCGATAGACTAGATTCTTTTTATTATTTTCAATAATTAGAAATACCAAAATATTGTGTATGTAACCAAAATTTTCCAATGCCTGACAAAGGGTTCGTTCTTGCATGTTGTGAGGTATATCCATCTCTGTAGCAGAAGACATCAATATAGATTAGAAGAAAGAAAACAAATGCCTAGCGGAAGAAGAATGATCGTTCAAGATGGAGTTTGTAGTAAGCAACAAACTTTACCTGCAATATTTAAAGGAATTCATCGACATTTGAATGGAGA
>ML784636.1:164010-187549 GCA_009831015.1 Picea engelmannii | reverse complement strand
CAATGAGGGATTGTTTTCTAACAATACCACCTTAAGAGAGTGAAAACCGTCATGATTTTGAAGGTGAGTAGTTTGTATTCGTAACGGGTCTGGACATTGACAGGGAGGCGAACTCCTCTCGTAGATCGAACCTGGGTTACATGAAAACAAAAGGAAACAAGATTAGCGTTAATAAACCAACGACAAATAAATCTTAAGCATGAATTCCTGTGAGAAAAGAGAGAACCATTGATACCTGTAAACTGTTGTTATGGTGGAAACCACAAAGTAACTCACGGGTTTCTCTGGTGTAGGGAAATGTTAGCTCTGTGCCTAAATTGGTCATGACAAGCTTATGAGAAGGAAAGATGACATAGGGGTTTGTTCACCGAGAGTCCTTCAGGGTTTGACAATATGGACGAGGCTAGCAAGTGTTAGTGTTACATTCACTTCGCATTTAAGACCATGGTACAAAAACGGTAGTGTGAGTCAATCGTTACTCCTTTTAACATCGACCTCTACACAAGCAGGAGGACACCTGATGCTAGGAAGAGTGGGAGAGAAGTAGAGAGGAGTTGGTGTTACCCACTTGTTACTGAAACAAATATTCACTATAGATTGATGTTAATGTTGGAATCTAGGTAGTCGTATTCACCCCGATTCAGGAAAGACTGCAAGAGCGTAAATCGTCTATGGGGTCGTAGGATTATAGTGGTGGCGGATTGATATAGACAACTTTGGGAAGGGTGAGTTATCTACCTGTGTAGTCAAAGTGGGTTATAATAAGTTTTATATTTCTTTCTGTTTTATATATACATATTTAAGAAGGTTAAGAAGATAAGATAAGTAAGTAGTAATGACAAGCGTACCCAATCTATATAACGATGTTGTGTTTACTTGTGTAAATATTTATCAGCGCCACTACCTTATTGAAATATATAATCTGGAAAGAGTCACTACGAAGGATAAATGGAGTTTCTTTGAGAATGTGGAAATATTTGTAGTGCTATAAATGTTATTTTAAAATCAAACTAGAGTAAATCCACCAGAATTAGACAAAAACATACCATTTAGGAGGAAACTTATACTCAAGTTGATTAACAAATCTAATTCCATCATTACCATGGAGATTTTGTGGATTCTTCAACAAGTTTTGTCGCTGGAGACTTTTAACTTACCATGTGAAAAGAAAATGGATATACATTTAAGAGTAATAATGTTCACCTGCCAAACAAAAACTATAGTAAGGTTGAAACGATGATTAGATTAGAGGTATAGTTTTGGTTTCTAAACTATAAGCTTACTTTTACAACAAAGAAAAATAAATTGGAGTGATGTTAAAAAATAACATAAAAATTCATACAAAGAATACATTTTTAAGATATTTATAAGGATAAATAAATAGAAGAGAATTTATACAAATCCCTTTATAATTATTGTTTGTATCCTTATTGTGTCTAGTTCTACAAGAATTTTTAGACATATGAAATATGAAAAAGATTGTGAAAATTTATAATAGACTTGTAAATGACATGAAAATAAATAATTAAATAAATATATAGAACTATTAAATTGAAAACTTATTATGATTGCAGGTTTCTTTATCTTTTGGATTCTATATCTTATTTAATTTGCAAACAATTATGAAGATATTTTTCCTCCATACACAAAATAATAAAGATATCAAAAAATAAAAAAAATATTTCTTAAAATTCAATGTTTTTAGACATAAACAGCTTGGTAAGTCATAGAAAAACAAAACTTATTTTTAAGATAAGAAATAGAAAAATAAGAAAAAGAAGAAATAAAATCAAAAGACAAATAGAAAAAATCATATTTCCATTGGAAGGAGAAAGGACTCTTAAATGTTTAAGAGAACTAGAAAAATAAATTAAACAAAACAACAATTAAATAGAGAATAAATGGTAACAAAATTTCAATTGTATGAAGTCTATAGGTCAAGGAATTTTTTTTCTAAATTTGCAGAAGAAAAGAAGATTGGAAAAAGGTGTTGACGTTGGCATTGGACACGTGATAACCATGTTCTTACCAAAATTAAAAATTATATCAAAATACATGAAAAAGTTCAATAATAAATATATGCAAAACTATACAATACATAACCATAAAATGAATTTAAATAGAAACAAGTAGAAATTTGTTTAAAACTAGTGTTTGACCCCTTTTTAATAGGCTTGCAATTCACTTGCATATAACATAACATAAAATATGACAAATTTGTTTTGGTTCATGGCATGACATAACAATGCATGCTTCAAGATAGATTAAAAGTAACTTAGATTTGAATATACATTCTTGTGCAAAATAACCACTATGTGAATATTCTTCATCGTAAACTGTTATTTTTCTTATTTTTAATGCTATATATGTATTTTAATCATCTAAACCTATATTCTTGCATAGAAAAATTTCTATTCTCATGTTATCTCTTTTTGTTTATTTTCCCTATTTATTTTTCGATACTTACAAGATGATCAACATAAACCTTTTTGTAGATGCTAAAAGCACCATAAATGCTTCCTTATATCTCATCACATTATTTTTAATGCAAACTCATAATTATTTGTTAAAATATTTTTTTTGCTATTAAAAAACTCCATGAATATAACTCTAAGTTAAAAAAATTGGACATAAAAGAGTTTGGACATAACAAAATCACCACTCATAGAAATAGAAAAGTGTGTAAGAAAAATGTGTATTGAAGACATGGAAAGGGATTGGAGGAAACAAAAAACCAAAAAATAACACAATATATGTATGTTGCAGGAAACCAAAAAAACAAGGAAGAACATAATATATGTCTGTGATGAAAGAAAGACAGTCTGAATCCAAGAATAAAATAGACATAGAAATAACTACGATTAAAATTATTACGAAAAGAAAGTCATTACGAGAAGAAAGGATATCAACCAATTTACAAAAGATCCAAAACCAATATTCTAAATGGTCAAAACATATATACGCACAATCCAATACATGGGATAGTGCATATCATTACATAAAGGAATTAGGAATATGATATTTCAAACTATAGATGTGATGAAAATCAAGTTCCAAAAAAACGTTTACACGTTTTTCCTTATTTGCAACCTAGTCTTTGTATTGGACAAGGAAATGTAAAGCCACTGTACTTCTAATATGCCACTGTACTTCTAATATGGTAACGATTTCTAGGATATCAACAAATATATATATATAGATATAGATATAGATATAGATATAGAGTATGAAGTCCACCAACTTTTAAAATATGGATAAAAAGTTTAAATTACTTAAAAAAAATAAAAGTGTAAATTGTAATAACTATATATTGTTTGGGAAAAACTAAAATTGTGAAATGTTGAAATCATTAAATCAATAAAATGAACAAATTTATTGAACAAATTCAATAACTATTTTTTTTGGTATGAATTTAACTAACTTCTAAAATGTGGAATTAAAAAATATATATTAGGCATAGAACCACCTAATTTGGTAAGGGTTTCTTAACACAAAATGTAAAAACTTTCAAAGTTTGGGTAAATATATATTTAGGTGTGCTTTTGTGATTTTACAGCTAATTAAGAATTGAATAATTGATTAAACGTTATAGAAATGATGCCAACAAAGCTCACTAGAGGATGACACAAACTATTGTATTTGAAATGGAAAAATGTCTAGGAATTTTAGTGAGAGATGAGATTTTAGAGAAAGGAAAAAAAAAATACAAAAAAATATTTAAAAAGGAAAAAAGTCTAGAAATTTTAGTGAGAGATGAGATCTTAGAGAAAGGAAAAAAAAAAAAATACAACAAACAATAATGACTATTAGAGATAAAAGCACAAGGTATATCTTAAACCATAATCAATAGAAATAATATGAAATTCTCTTTTCATTGTAAAAGATAGCGTGAAGAAATTGATCACGTCATTGAAAGTTGAAAATTTTATAAAAAAAAAGAGAATTGAGCCTACAAAGGTTTCATGAAGAACCTTGCTTGATTCAATGTAACAATTAATTTGCCTAATTGTTTATATGCTATGACAATATTTTGATAGATCGTGGTCAATTCTATATGACACAACAAAATTAATCACAAAAGTAATGCCAATCAAATCAATGAAGTGGTACCAAGACAAGAGTAAACAACAACACGAGCACTAAATAA
Source organism: Picea engelmannii (assembly GCA_009831015.1). Classification (NCBI taxonomy): domain Eukaryota; kingdom Viridiplantae; phylum Streptophyta; class Pinopsida; order Pinales; family Pinaceae; genus Picea; species Picea engelmannii. The sequence continues at coordinate 183,402 of ML784636.1, read as the reverse complement.
AGGGTTAATGTTATATGAAAAAATTATGTTATAAAGAGGTTTTCTATTTTGGGGGATGAAATTGTGCGTCAAGATAAATAAAAGGAAAACTTTAAATAAAGGACAAAGGACAAAAGTGGAAGACAATCTAGGTAAACAACATTAATAAAGTGAACAAATCAAAACTTTTTCGTATAGCCCAAAAAAATAGATTATTTAGTAAATGTGTAACATCTCGCTCTTGCGAGCAAATGTTATTGACTTATTCTTTGAGGACACTTGCGTGCAAGTGATCCGGTTTTAATATATGGTTTCTTGTTTCTCTTATGGATTCTTATGATGATGTTGATGGATTATGATTTATGTTGTTTTGATATCTATGTATCGACATATGCTATTGACGAGTTTCCCCTGAGTGTGCACTACACTTTATAGATTGAGGATGCCGATGACATCAATGAACCTCATTGGAATATAGATTGAGTCAGAGAGTGGATTGCATGAGTTTGAGTATTTCATTTATGCATATGTGACATATGATTGATTATATTATGATGTTATTTATGGATCATTGACAATGTTTCGTTGATGGATGCATGATGACGATTGCTTGCTAATCTGACTCACATAAGGAGTAAATGGTTCATGCACATAGACCATATATTGAGGGAGAGGTGTGGAAACATCCCTATCACAACCTACTAGCACCCTCGTTAAGGATCCAATTGTAGGTTAACGATTACCTAGTTTGAGAGGTCCACGATGTGATGAGAGAAGACTTTGACTGTCGCTGATGACGATTTCTAAGGGAGGCACAATAAGCCAGGGTTCTTATTCCATAGAACCCCTTAGTCTCTCACAAGGTTGCCTGAATGGAGTGCTGACTCCAGGGGTTGGAAAAATACCAAAAAAGGTCAAAGGCAAGTGACACCCTTGGAGCAACGAGTGTTTCTTGAAGGGCACCTCGCGTAATTAAAAATTTGAATAAACGTCGAGTGGGACCCTTGGATCACGGAGTGCGTCTTGAAGGGCATGTCGTGCAATTAAAAATTGAGTCAATGAATTTAGGTGGCCTAGAAAACTTTGAGCGAACGTTAAACCTTGTAAAATATTGAGCACTACCGAATTAATTAATTAAAGAATGAATTTATTAATCATAATCCCTAGGGGATGAAATAAATTAATTTAAGAAATCAATGAAAATAAAATAAATCTAAAGAATGATTTATACACATATGTGTAAGTAGTTACCAACTCAGAATTTAAGGTAAAAATAGAATAAAGCTAAAGGAATGGGTACACATAGAAATGAATCTAGAGTCTAGTTAACAATAGTCTAACTAGGAGACGATTTATATTTTAACTCAACTCAGTTTTAGAAAGGCATCAATCATTAATTGGAAATAAAGGGAATAAAGAGACAATTATGAGTGATTTTAGAAGCGCTTTTAGGATGGGTGAAGGAAATTAATTTTTATTTAAAATAAAATGTGGATTTAATTGTGCAAACTGGGGAAATGGTGACAAGTGTATGGGGGAGATAATTCTAAATTATTTTAATTAAAAAGTGAATTAATTGTGCAAGTGTGGGAAAATTCTATAAAAAAAATGGTTGAGTTGAGAGATGGATTTGACGGGTTATGAGTAAAGTTATGTTGCAGAATTTTTGACTGGTTTTACCTGTGAGAGTTGTGATACCCATCTTGAGAGAGAATGGTGGCTCTACCTTGCGAGGTGAGCTCAGAGCTAGAGGATTTCTAGTTGTGTGTGTGTGTGTCCCCTTTACGGCTCATAGGGATAAGGGGAAAGAAGAGTACCCCTAGCATTTCCTAGGATGTACTGGTGAAGTCTCAACGGTTAGCAAGTGGGAGATCAAAGGAGCGTTGTTGCAGAAGGAGGCCCTAAGTTTCATAATTTTTCGCTGTCAGTTTCGGTATTTTTATTGATCTTGTAATTCTAATAGTTAAGTTATAAATTGGATTCCAGTAATTCACTACTACATATGGGCAGAGTATTCCATGAAAAATTTCCATGTTAACATTATTTTCATATTTTTTTTAAATAGGGTGGGATTTTCGTCGATATTGCCACGAAAGTTCGTCACAATATCCATGAATATGATATTTTAACTTGGTCAGGATTTTCGTCGCTATTGCCGCGAAATTTCATTGTTATTGCCACGAAAGTTCGTGGCAATAGAGACACAATTTTTTCCTATCTGATTGGTTGGTGTTAATGTCTAGTTGACTATTTGATCTATATATACCTGACTTTAAGAGACTTTGCGACACAATTTCTATAGTTGCGACACTATTCTTGGATTTTTTTTAAGCTGTTTATTTTTTCCGTCACCCACCGGTTGAACAAATCTAATTCTTGATCCACATAGATCGGATTTTGAACTTGCAAGTTTAGTATGTTTTTTTTTATTGATGTATTCATTTAACTTGTAAATTTTTGTTCAAATGTCCAAATTTCATGTAGCTTGTTTTTTCCTTGATAATATATTATATCTGTAGTACCATATTTCATGTCTTTGGTTTTTGGATCTAGTTAGTATATTCTATGGAAAAGAGTATGTGGTTTCCATAATATTCTAGGTTTATGGAATCCACATACCCTTTTCCATTCAATTTTAGCTAGAATGTCTCTCTCTTTTCATTGATAAAGATATGGAATTGCTCTTGAAACTCAACTCTAATCAGTGAAATGATAGTAATTAATTGTCATTTTCTTCTCTCTTTTATTTTTAAGAACTAACAAAAAAACACCAACAAAGCTTGATTGAATATTTGACACCACTTGTTACATCCGTAGTACCCAAATGGGATCACACTTGCATAAATTGAAAATAATATAACAGTGACAATAATGGTTGGGATACTTGCACACCTAACGGTTGGATAACACTTACTAATTCAATTAAATGAAGGAAGAAATCTCCATGAATAAAATCTTGAGGTTGATTGTTATATTGATAAATGATAAGTTATGGTATATATAAGATAGGGAGGAAAATCATGTTTATAACAATAATATACCTAAAGACTAACCCTAAACTTATGCTAGGTATATATGTTGTTATTATATAAAGGAAACATTTGTACACATACGACCTTATTATAAAGATGGTATCTATGTCGTGATTAGGCACATAACAATCACTTTTAACTAACAACCTTCAACCATCTTAGATTATGGTTAGCCACATTTAACTTTCTTGGCTTATGACTAAGCACCTTTAACAAGTGAACTTATGATTATATACCATACTCTTCCAATACCATTGTGATTCAGTACACAATACTCTAAAGTACTAATTGAAGCATATCGATCTTAATAGTTAATTGATAATAAAAAATAAAAACATGTCAAAATGTCTTAGAAGAAATATTTGTGAGGATTGTAGGTCACTATAAATAAACATATCATAATCGAAAGGAGTAGTTAAAATATAAAAAACTGATAACTTACTGTTTGGTATGGTGTAGGTAAGACAATTACTTGTCGAGACAAGGATTTGTCACTATGAACGAAAATGTCAGGAAGCTTGCTCGGTTAAGAGCGACATTAGAGGTGAGGGGAGATGGGAAATGTTATTTCCCTTGCTATGATTGCAGAGGCTTGCAAAACAAAAGTCTTTTGATAACAAAAGATCAAATACGTTGTAGGGAGAAGGGGGTTATGAATATCGTCCCTTGGTAAGAGGATTCAATATTTAATGTATTCTCTGTAATAATCAATATGTCATGAATTTTAGTAATATTTGTTATCATGATTTTTATATTTTCTATACACACTAACTTTTCTACTTTTTGTTTTTAAATATATAGAAGATGCCCCCAAAATGTCGACCTCCAGAGAGTTATTTGCTAAGTACTAGCAGAAATACTCCTTTATAGGGTGATGAACTTCGAGATCTGAATATTGAAGTTGTTGATCAAGTTATTAATTATGATATGGATGGATATAACGTTAGTGATTCAAATCAGGAAGATGAGATACATAGATTGATCCAAGACACATTTTCTCCAATGGATGAGGACAACCAGGATGGTAGTCATGATGTTGATCCTCCACTCGAGAAGTCACATCAACCTCTTTATGAAGGCTCAACAAAAAATCTTTTATCTTATATATTATTGTTGGTGAACCTGAAGGTTTTGAATGGTTTATCAAACACATGCCTCACACAGATACTAAGGTATTTAATTTGTTAATTATTTATGCCTGCATGTTCACAAATACTTAAAAGGTTCATTTTTTTCCTATATTGCTATTGTTTTCCAATTTGTAAATTAGTATATTGGATGAGATATTGATGATCAATATTGTTTACATTGACTTATTGTTTAGAATTTTGTATATTGTTAGATGAAGTTCTATTACTGACATCAAATATTTTTCTAAGCACATATCGAGAAATATCTCTGATTATGAAAGAAATTGGAATGGACTATCAAGCTATTGATGCATGTCCTAATGATCATATCATATTTTATGGACAATATGCATTAGAAAATGAATGCCCACAATGTCAAATAAGTAGATATTGAACTGATAAAGCGTCAAAGAAGGTGCCTCGCAAAGTTCTTCATTATATTCCGATAATTCCATGTTTTCAGTGGTTGTTCAGGTGATAAAGTATAGCACAGTTTATGGATTTCCATGCAAAGAGAAAAAGTCGAAATGATGTTCTTCGAATTCCTGCAGATGGTTCTGCATTGAATTACATCGAAGAAAAGTGGCCAATTTTTAAGGAAGAACCTCGTAATGTTATACTTTCGTGGCAGCTGATGGTGTCAATCCATTTGGAGAGCTTCGTTCTATGTACTCAGTGTGGCCTATTTTTTTTTATAAACAATAACCTTCCTCCTTGAATGTTGATCAAGAGAGAGAACACAATGTTCACAATGATTGTTCCAGGTATTTAATTATCTATTATTTTCTCTAAAGTATGACAAAATATTTCATTTTTGTGTTTCGTGCATGGTAATTATTTCTTTTATATATAACGACATCTAGATAAGTATAATTAATCATGCAATATGTTGAACCAATTATGTAGGTACCAGGTTAAATATATGAGTGTATATATTGAGCCTCTTATCGATGAGTTGTTGAAGTTATGGGATTGCGTCACTATATATGACATATCTAGACCAATAGGGAAAAAACAATTTCAATTCAATGGAATACTATCATGGACAATTCATGATGCTCCCAGGTTAACACATTTTTGTGGTATATTGTTACTTTATTTTGTCATTTAATATTATATATATTTATTGAAAATATCATGCATTATTTTAAATTGTAACTCTAATTTGATGCTACATTAATTCATATATCTTGTAGGTATTCAAACAAAGGGTAAATTTGCATGCCCGGTTTGTGGTCCAAGGATAAAATCTCGTTGTTCAAGGAGTTTAGGAAAGGAAGTGTTTGATGAGTATAGGCACTTTCTGCCTAAGAACCATGGTTGTCAAACTACAGACAAATCAAATTTCAATGGTAAATAAGAAAATGAAAAAAAAAACCATAAAGAATGACACCTCGCCTATGGAAGTTGGAATATATTAGAAATCATCAAGGTACACAAATTGTTTATGTATGACATATCATATAAATATTTGGTTAATTTCATTAGTATTAATTTCATTTTGTCCCATTAATTAGTTTTAATTTCAATTTGTTGATGTTTCATGAATGTCGTTAAGGAAGAAATGGGATTCCACGAGGAATGAAAAGTTACCCAATGCAATTCAGTAGATTTCCATACTATGAGCACCTACAAATAGTTCATCTGTTTGATACAATGCATATCGAGAATAACATAATAGAATTGTTATGGCGAATATTAGATGGAAGGACTGACAAAGAGAGAATTGGAAAGATTTCTTGTGACATCCAGGAAGCTAATCACGCATTGCAAAGTGTTATTATTAATTCTAATGGAGATGGTTGTGAACAAAATACTAGTCTTCATTGGTTATTGACGGAGCAATAAAGCAATATTGTAAAAGAGGTTATTCGAAAAATTAGGTTTCCGACGGGGTTTTTGTCGAACATACAAAATATCTTAACGAAAAAAGGTGATTTTTGTGGGGTTAAAACACATGAGTGGCATACATTCATTAATTTAATTAGTAAGTTATAATATATTTCCTTGTTTGTATGCATTTTTTGGAAACAAATAATAATTATTTGTTTTTCGTTACAGTATGTTCTACCTTTATCTCTCTGAGATGACTTTGACAACAACATAAAACAAATTATTTATGTACTTGGCAAATACATGAGGTAAGTATTATTTTATAAGGAAGATGTACTTCTTATTTGATTTGTAGCGGAACTTATTGATATTTTATGTTTTATCTACAAATTTATGTATGCCTTGATATTATTTTATTGCATCGACATTTGTAGGTGGCTATCATCAAAAGAAATCCATAAAGAAGATATAAGGTATTGGAAGAGAGAAATTCCCCGACTAATGTGTCAAATGCATCAGTATCTACCTCCATCATTTTCAATGCACAAGAACACTACCTCATACACCAAGTTGAGGAGATTGAATTATGTGGACCAGTACACACAAGGTCAATGTGGATGGTGGAGAGGCAGTTGAAGTCACTAAAGGCTTTTGTTAGACAAAGAGCATGTCTGGAGGGTTCTATGGTTGAGGGATATATGTTATATCAATTGCATGGTGTAAATTAGTCAATATCTACCTAAATTAGAAGAAAATATGAATGTGCCTCGCATTTGGCATGTCGACTCCATCAACAAATTTGAAGGGGAGGTCCTATTGGGGAAAGGTAAAATGAGCACTGTGAAAGGTAATTATTAGATGTTGACGTAGATTTAATATATTACACAATTATTAACTTATTCCTTTATTAACAATAACTAACTAATGATACTAAATTGTTATGCTATCATATAGTTTCTCAAGAGTGGGATGCTTTACATTTATACATTGCAAACAACTTTGATTGGATGGAGCATTGGATAGAATATACCGAAGAATACTTTGGTAGGTTATCATGGGAAGGGGTGAGGGAAGATGATTAAAACAATGCATCGTCATCAAGATCAATTTTCTGATCTTACATCAAGGGAAGTTGATTTAGCCTTTGGTTTAAAAGATAAATAGACAAGTTAATTTTTTTACCCACATCCTAGTTTTTTCCCAAATTTTTAGTGTATTTGGTTTGTTTAATTTTTGAAATATATATTTACGAAGTCCTATATGAGGTTTATTAATTGGAAATGTATTTTTTACTTGTTTTCCATGTTGGAGTTGAAACATCACAAGGCTATGTGATTTAATGGTCATAAATTTCGTATCAAAATGTTGGATGATAAGATGAAAACCTTGGATTGTGGGATAACTGCAGTGTTTAAGGTCACCAACATTTCCTCTAGAAGTGACATAAATCTGGAAGAAACTGAGAATAGGTACTATGGCCATTTGGAGGATATAATTGAGTGTGATTTTAATTCCTTTAAAATAGTTTTTCTTGAGGTTAAATGGTACAGGCTACGGATGCATGAACATGATCCTGAAAGAACTGTTATTAATAATGATAATGGATTTACCATGGTTAATACAAGGGAATTTGAACCGGGTACAAAGCCTTATGTTCTTCCATGTCAATGTGAGCAAGTATTTTACTCAGAGGTACCTGGTAAAGGAGGTTGGTCATACATTGTTAGATATGATCCAAGAGGAAGACCAGTAAAGTATAATCATGTAGCCGAGGATGAATATAATAGCAAGGAAGAATATCGTGATTATGCTTATTTGGAGTAGGTGGCTCATGTAGTCGATGTGTCAGACGAAGAAGTTAAAGAAGTTTATCATCCAAATGTAGGAGATGACGATCTTATTGACCATATCAATAACTATAGTAGCGAAAATGACATTGATGATGATGTTGATAGGAAGGAGCCTTTCACCAATATCGATTCTGAACTAGATCCTAATACATATGTTGAGCTGGATGAAGAAGAAGGTGACTGATATTTAATTGTTGAAAAGAAGAGGTATGTGTTTATATCTTTTATATGATCTTTATATGTTTTTATTTTGTATAATATAGTGTATGATAAATGTTCTTTAGAATTTAAAATTAGGTAATATGGGGAAATTAAGAGTGATGTGAGGGGGGCCAACATTGAAATTTTTTCAAACTGTTTCTGAATGCATTGAAATTTGACATGGATAGACTATTCACATGCCTTAACGATATAGGATGGTTTTCTAGACTCAAATTTGACTCACACACCCACTTTATTCCATCACCAATTCATAATGTAAACCATAAACCCTGAGTTAGTGGAGTCATCAATTCGTCAGGTTTTAGTGTTCCTAGTGAAGGGATGCATTGTTGTTGACATGGAATGGGACAACACATGTACCTTCTTAATTTTCTTCCTTCACTTGATGTGTGCCTAGTCATTCCTAGCCTTGAATTGAAAGTTTCCCCTAGTTTTAGTGATCACCTTTCATGATAGTTGTCACCCAATGATCATTATATCAGAAGGGTGGAGGCATATGGGCATTGGGATCATGAGGCTTTATAACCCTATAGTAATAAGAAGCATTAATTGAAATTTGACTAGATTGAAAGGTGCGTGCAATTGAAAATACTAACAACCCAAAACTAAAAGGGATCAATACACAGACTCTCAATGAGAGGTGATCTAGTCGTGGTGTGTAGGAATAGGCCTAGCACCTTCAAAATTATCATTCTCCAAATATATTATACAAATTTTGCAAGGAAATTGTACTAGGACTAGACATGGGCAACAATGACCTGTGAATGGGGTCAACGTTGAAATGTTTTCAAACTGTTTATGAATGCATTGAAATTTGACATGGATAGACTATTCTCATGCCTTAATGATATGGGAGGGTTTCTGGACTCAAATTTGACTCACACACCCACTTTCTTCCATAATCAATTCATCATGTAAACCATAAACCCTAAGTTAGTGGATTCATCGATTTTTTGGGTTTTAGCGTTCCCGGTGAATGGATGCATTGTTGTTGACATGGAATGGGACAACACATGTACATTCTTAATTTTTTGTGTTCACTTGATGTGGGCCTGGTCATTCTAGCCTTGAATTGAAAGTTTCCCCTAGTCTTAGTGATCACCCTTCATGATAGTTGTCACCCAACTATCATTAGATCAGAAGGTTCGAGGCATATGGGCATTGGGATCATGAGGCTTTATAACCCTATAATAACAAGAGACATTAATTGAACTTTGAATAGATTTAAAGGTGTGTGCAATTGAGATCAAACTAGTTGTGTAGAGATCAAATTCAATTGTGAGTCAAGATCAAACAAGTAATCCACTTTAGCTTGTCTCATGTGGATATAGTCATGAAATAATTTTTTCATATATTTTTTCTTTTTGGGACTATCATTGATTAATTATACCTCCTTTTGAATGGTAGTGCAACTAATTAATGCTACCTCCTTTTGAATGGTAGTGCAACTACCTCTTCTTTTAGCTTTTAGAAGTGCTTGGGGCATTTATCGAGGTGTAATTTCCAACAGTCTTGGTGTGTCACTTTATCTCACAAGACTTGTAATAAATGGTGGGAGGTTTTGTTTCTTGCATCATTGCTACAATATTCTTTGCAACCCACTTCTTATTCTTCCCATAAATGACACCTTGAACCACCATAAATGACTTCTCAAAGCCATCCTTTGGCAATTAGGTATATAGGTAACACTAACATTCTTGAGCACTAGGTATGGGTCTCGGGGCCTTGACATGGTCAAGGGAGGAAGCATGAACTTTAGGCCTTAAAGGAATCTTTCAACGAGCCAAGGCCAATAAGGATGCCTCTTATAACCACACAAGGCCTTATGAGGGTATTCCAACCTATCGTTGGGGATGTCGGTGCCACTAGGTGTTTTTGAGTAGTAGGTATGTGTCTCAAGGTCTTGGAAATGATATAGGGAATAAGGCCATGACTTAGGTTCTAAGGAAAGCTTTGATTCATATAGAGCCATGAGAAATGCCTCAAAGTACCACACATAAACTCCAGAGGGGTAGCCTTGGCCTCTAAGAAATGATATTAGTTCTCTCACAAGGTTTTGAGCATTAGCTATGGGTCTAAAGGCCTTGATATGGTTGAGGGGAGAACCCAAGTCTTAGTCAAAGTACAAATATTATAGGCATCCATGGCCAAACTTGACACCTCAAACTAGAACACTCAATCTCTTAAGGTTTTAGGCAACTTCTAGGGCTCAAATTTCATGAATGACACCTCAAACCACCATAGATGATCTCTCGAGGGTATCTTTCGCATTCAAGTGGGAGTATGGGCATCAATAAGATATTTTGAGCACTGGGTATGGGTCTTGGGTCCTTGAATAAGATCAAGAGAGGAAACCCAAGCCTTAGGTCCTAAAGGAAGTTTCTAGGTATGTAGGGCTACAACGACATGTTGAACCATATTATTAAATAATATNNAAATTATATATTATATATATATATATATATATATATATAATTTATAAATTATATATATTATATAATATATAAAAAACAAAAAAAAACAATAAAAAAATAACAAAACAAATCTTTGAAAAAACAAAACAAAACACATTTGAACTAATTAACTCTCGTGCAGAGTAGAGAGGAGGAGGGCACACATGCAGAGGAGGAGGAGGGCACACGCAGAGGAGAAGGAGGGAACACATGCAGAGGAGAAGGAGGGCACACATAGAGGAGAAGGACGAGGGCGAGGGGGAGGATGGTGAGTAACTCTGAACACTTACTATTTACATCATTTTATTGAACATCACATTCCTAGGCTCAAAGCCCCATCAATATTTCTCATTTTTCAGTAGTAGAAGTTCATATCTAGGTTTCTTGGAGTGTTCCCTAACACCTAGAGTTATTCTATCACTTACTTTCAAGTGTATTCCTACTTTATCCCATAATTGAAGTGGAAGCATTGATTAGGGAAAAATAAATGTGAAAATTTGGTTCTTTGAGCATGACCCTCCAACCTACATTTATCTTGGCATTGTTTGAGGCCAATTATTCAAATTTTTAATTCTTGTTCTCTTGAAAATAATTTTCCCATACCATAATTTTGTCTCACAGAGTGAGGTTTCTCTTTTATTAGTGTTTCGTAGTCTATCACCCCTTAAAAACAAGTGTGGTAGGGTTATGCAAGAGCTAGGGTTTGCAGCCCCACATCCACTCACATCACAAAGATACTTTGAATTTCAATCTAGGATCCTCGTAGAGAATCCTCCTTTTAAGAGATCGATCATCTCAAACACTATTGCATCCAAATATCATGAAGCTATTACTATAATCCCTAGACAGAAAACAATACTTGTCATTTTTCCAACAAGATACTAAAATTACTTTACCAAAATATGGAAGACAAATTAATGGAGAAGCCTTATATTCATAGATTGATAGCCTCACATCCTACTTCTAGATCAACCTCAAATATTTCTCCTTAACCACAAGCATCTATAGGGATTTGTTCAAACTTTGTGGCAGAGTCAATCTCAATGTGCTACTTCAAAATCTATGACAAATCCCATCACTACATACAATTCATTTGTGATGCTATCAGGTAGCATTTTTACCCCCTAGGCTATATGGGAAATCTTATGTGAAAGTGGTTACACCTTAATCAAGGGCCTAGCCAAATAGTACAACAGTACATTGAGGTGTTCACACATGTACACATCAAACTCCACATTCTAGATCTAGATGAGTTACTTATTAAAAAAAATGGTTTTGGATTATTGGTTTCTTATTATTTTGAAATTGATTTGTTTGAAAGAAGTTGGATTGAACATTCCTTTATCCATGCTTTCAACATTGAAAATTAGTACCGAGGCACCCTATTTTCTATCACTCTAGAAACACTAACCATATTTCCAACCCTAATCCTTTAGACCATGTTACAAGACCAAGGTCTTCTCCTACTCACCTCAATAACATAAATTTACTATATCTTCATCCTCCATCCCAAACCAATGATGTCACTACCATTAAAATCACACACATTCTATGACAAATTTTCATGTATTAAAACAATAGGTTAGATCAATATTCTTATATATCTTAACACTCAGTGCCCCCCATAGAGCGCTCCCCTCCATCAGAGCCAAAGATTATTAGCTTACAAAAATCCAACACAAAATACTCCGAGAGCCCTCCTCTCCATATCATTACCTTACAAAACCCCAACACAAAATAATTGATGTAGTAATATTATGTTTTCCACGAGACTCTTCCAAGACAATATGATTGTGACATTTCTCCACTTCATTGTTCTAATTTGATCCTAGGTATCCCATGCCAACAACAATGTAGGGATCTCTATGATGATAAAATTAATACATATACTCTCTTCAAATATGGAAAATAATATAAATTAACCGTTTCTACTATTTCTCTTTCTCGCCCTAGCACATTTCAACAACTTAAAACATGCATATATATATATATATATATATATATATTTACATTTTCTTCCTCCAATGGCTAAAACCACACCACTTATCTCACAATCCCTATATCTTAGTCCTTATACCAAACCATCCTATATATCCCCTCATAGTCCCTATGACTTGGACTTTCAAATTCTTTCGGATCATATCAATATCTTGTCTTTATCAAGATCGGTGGATGGGAACATGGGTCAACACAAACCTTATGTCTAGTAGGTTCCTAGTCCTACTATATCTTCTCGTGAGTCCAAAGTTCATAATGTTGAAATTCCCACAATCATTCAAGGATATATACCAAAGTGATATCCAATGTTTATACCCTCTATTCAAACATGATGTGTTAAGTTATGTGTTCCATAAACTTTGTGGAATTAGTTGTGCCATTAAACACTAGTGTATCTTTAATCTCTACATGAATCCACTTAATGGAATTTGGTAGTGTGCATATTTGTGTCAATTAATTCTCATACTCCCTAGGCGTATGAGAATGCAAAAATGATTTTTTTTCAACTTATGCAACTATATGCAGCTTTATGAAACTATGTTGCAACTATATGCAACTTATGCAAATATATGCAACTATGCAACTATATGCAACTATATGAAAATATGCAACTTATGCAACTATATGAAACTTATGCAACTATATGCAACTATGAAACTATATGCAACTATGCAACTTATCCAACTATATGAAACTATGCAACTATATGAAACTATATGCAACTTTATGCAACAATGCAACTTATGCAACTATATGCAACTATATTGGAACTATATGCAACTATTTGCAACTATATGCAACTAGATTGCAACAATTTCGTATGCAACTATATGCAACTATGCAACTATATGCAACAATGCAACTTATCATTTTTTTTAGTGACAATATGCAACTATATGCAACTTTATGCAACAATGAAACTTATCCACCTATATGCAACTATATGCAACTTTATGCAACAATGAAACTTATGCACCTATATGCAACTATATGCAACTTTATGCAACAATGCAACTTATGCAACTATATGCAACTATATTGCAACTATATGCAATTGTGTTGGTACCACAAACGTATATTGGCATGATAATAAATCATTTCATCAACACCCTACAACTCCCCCTCGTCTAGTTGTATACTACATTTCCCTTTCCAATATGCTAGTTGGATACTACAGTTCACCTTCCCACTATGCTATGGGAAATGCATGACAATGTTGCATCTAAGTATAATAATATAAGAACTCTTTCTCCAACCACTAAGACGGATTTTCATAAGCCTTTTGACAATCTAACTCTTCATTTTCAAAATTGTACATTACGAAGACGGATTTTCATAAACCTTTTGACATTTATGAGTAGATGATTTGTGGCCACCCTTCACAAGGTGTTTTTATCGTCAAGTTATTTGTCAAAATTAATATGTAGATATTGATATATATGCCAAGTTCCATGTGGTGTTTTGGTGTTTTTATTGTCTAATTTATTTGTTATTGTCAAGTTATTTGTCAAATTTAATGTGTAGATAATGCATATATGCCAAGTTCCATGTGGTGTTTTTATTGTCTAATTTATTTGACAAATTTCATGTATAGGTGGTTGTACAGTACATTGACTGTACACTCTTTACCTAGCTCAAATTTCAACTATAAATCAAGAACCCTAAAGAGGTATTTTAAATATAATTTTATTTTACTTGTAGTTTTCTTATAAATAAGTATAACTATTTTAGAGAACCCCCATATATAAAGTCTTTATCCATATCCTCATTGTGGAAAATAAATTAGAAAATATCCCTCACTTCATTCATTTCCATAATCCTAACCTTATTGGTATCCCTAGTCCAAATCCTAGTTCTTATTAAACAATGCATGAGGCTAATCCCAATAATTTAGACCCCTCCTCTCATCCCACATGTTAGTTGACGCAACCTGCCCTCGACGGCATGACCGCTCTCCAGGACCTTCTTCACACAGGCCTGAAGAGTCAAAGGACTCTTCCAACTCCGCTCGGGAGTTCTCAATACCCACAGCTAACTCCTCGGCGATCTCCCCTGTGCTTGTCGGGAAATCGGACTTCGCGATTTCGCGAATCCTGTTGACACAATTCTCGTGCAAATCAAAACCCCGAACCCCGAACTCCGATGTGCATGTGCGCTATATCCTTGCCACGTCACCTCCTCTCTCCACTCTATCAGGAATCGCGGGATCGTGATTTCTCCGTTCACAATTCCTTTGCAGTGGAAAGTCCCGAGTGCCGAACCCCGATCTCTCGGGATCTCACGCCACCTGTCCCGTGGAAATCAATGGTTCCTATTGATTCAGGAAATCGCTACTTGCGATTTCGACGAGTATGAGCTCTCACCTCATCAAACGTCGAAGACCGAACCCCGATACAACGCCACCTGTATTCCACTAGCTTCCAGGGTCCCACGCTGCCACGTCCTCTTCGGGATTTCGCGGGTCGCGAATCCGCGATGTAAGAATTCCTTGACGTCGAGAACCCCGATTCTCCGACTCCCGATTCCCCGAACCCCGACTCCAAGGGATCCCTTGACGCGTGTCCTACAAATGGACGGGGGTGATTATATCGAGGAATCGCAGGTTGCGATTTCACCGGTCACAATTCTTTTGCATCGCAAAACCCCGAACCCGGATCTTACGATGCCACCTGTAAACACCTCTTGGTGAGGCCTAACGCCTTGACACCTGTCTCCCCCTCAGGATATCGGGAAATCGCGATTAGGGAATTCGCGTTTCCTGATGCACAAGGCCACAGTCCTGGCAAAACCCCGAACTCCGACTCCTCAAGATCTTGCGCTACGTGTCCCCGTTCGGATCGACGGCTCCCGTCGAATCGGGAAATCACAACTTGCGATTTCACGAGGTGTAAAACTATTACCTCACCAACCCCCGAACGCCGAACCACCGAAGCCGATGGACCTTTATCCTTCCTCGCCTGTGCTTACGGGTTATCTCCCGTGCAACTCCTCCACGATCTGACGGTCCTCGAGATTTCACAAAACTTTACTGGAATTACAAGTCGTCGATTCTCTTCCTCTTGAGAATCCTCTGGCTTCCAAGTTTTCCCTTGGTTCAAATCTCTCCCAGGCCTGTCCCTACGATGCTTGCAAGGAACTATCCCTCCTGAGCTTTGTCTCTCTCTGACTCCTTCAGAGACTTCTCACGCACTTCATGTGCTCGACTTCCAACAGCTCTCAAAGCGTTGAAGTCGTCTAGACCCTGTACAATCTTGCTAACAGCAGTCCAGTTCTCCTTCTCTCAGACTCGTCTCTGAGACTTCAATTCGACCTGCACTCACCTGCACGGTTCGAATAACCCAACACCACTCTGGTCGATGAGAATAAAAGTTTGACTGTAGAGCCTCCTCAACGCACTCTATGCGGAGGAATTCAACTACACTCTATGCAGGAATCTCCCGGCTCAAACAGAGAAAACAATTGGAACTTATTTCCTCATTCCCTCAGGTTTCGAACCTGATATGCAATTACGTACGCAGCATATAGAAGATAAGCATATAAAGAAGCAAGTATGCAACAGAGTAATATCAACAACACACAGAGATGAAACACATCCATGGGATTGAAATTACAGTCTTCCTTCTATTAATTCAATATGTACATAGGTGTTCTTCACAAGTTCTCTGTTCTGCTCTCTCTTGCTCCTCTATGCTAATGCTGAATGATAATCAATTACACAAGGAGGGTGCCTATATTCGTTTTCCCTCCTAGAAATGAAACTGTCTAATCTACAGCTAACCCTATCTACCATCATTTAAAACTGTTAAATGCCTTCTTATCTACATTACATTACAAGTGCGCTTCATATGAATGCATTCATTCAAATGACAACGCAACAATATTTTCAAAGAAATTCAAAAAAAGGTATGCGCGGGTGCTCTCCAGCTATTCTTTTCTTTCCTCCACGCTGGCTCGCGTCCTGACGTCGTAGATTCTCCTGCATCATACTCCTCGGCTCGAAAGATTCCATGGGCTCCTGTCCATGAGCTCCTGCACAGTGTGCCCATGCTTCTGGATCACTGCCTCTATTTCCCAGCTAGCATCCTCCACTGGGTGATTTGTCCATTTTACCAGGTATTCAAAATACTGCTTCCTCCTGGTGTTCATGCCTGTTCGTTTATCCAGTATGCACTCCATCTACAGCTTATGTGCAACTGGAAATTGCTTCTACCACTGAATCACTGGTTCCTCAGTTCCAGTGTCTGTTTCCTTGGCCCTGCATGGGTATAAATCCGAAACGTTGAAAATCAGAGATATCCCGATGCCCTTCGGCAACTCAAGCTCATATGCATTTTCCCTGAATTTCTTCAGGATTTGGCACGACCCAATTTTCTTCATCTTGAGCTTGTTATATGTTCCCCTAGGGAACCTTTCTTTCCTCAGGTGCACCAGAACCATGTCCCCAAATTCAAACTGAAGTTGCCTTTTTCTCTGATCGGCTCTGCGCTTGTACTCTTGATTGGACTTTTGCAGTCGCTGCTTCACCTGTGTGTGAAGTTCTTGCATTGCTTCAGCAAATTCTTCAGCTCTCACACTGCTAGTTTCAGCCTGTTCTGACTCCCTGAGCTCAGAAACTCCCCTCGGCTGTGTCCCATACAAAATTTGAAACGGGCTCTTACCTGTACTCCGATTCACAGAATCGTTGTATGCAAACTCTGCCTGTGGTAGGATTTGATCCCAACTGGCGTGATGCTCCGTCACCAGACTTCTTAACATATCTCCTAAGCTCCTGTTGACCACTTCGGTCTGCCCATCTGTCTGCGGATGGTAAGAAGAACTGAATTCTAAGTCAGTCCCCAGCTTTTTCCATAGCGTCCTCCAAAAATGACCTATGAACTTGGTATCCCGATCCGAGACTATGCTTCTCGACAATCCATGCAATCGGACAATCTCTTTGAAAAATAAATTGGCGATGTGGGTTGCATCACTAGTCTTATGACACGGAATGAAATGTGTCATCTTCGAGAATCTGTCCACCACAACAAAGATAGAATCAACTCCTCAATGTGTTCTCAGTAGACCCAACACAAAGTCCATGCTAATGGCTTCCCATGGCCTTTCGGGTATAGGCAATGGCTGATAGAACCCTGTGTTCTATTTTCTGCCCTTCACGTGTTGACAAATTCTGCATCGGTCAACAAATCTCTTCACATCTGCATGCATTCCTGGCCAAAAATATGATTCACTCAGCTTGGCGAATGTTTTGTCATGTCCGAAATGACCTGCTAAGCCTCCACTGTGCTTCTCCTTCACTAAATTCTCTCTCATAGAGCAATTCAGAATGCACAGTTGATTGCCTTTGAACAACAATCCATCCTAGATCAGGTAGTCAATCCACAGACTCATATCCCTGAGAACTGGGTTTTCGGCTACCTTGTATGCCTCGCCAAAGTCTGCATCACCTGCATACATATCTTTCAGATTCTCAAAACCTAAAGTATTGACCCTGAATTCCTGCAGCAATAAACACTTTCTGCTCAAGGCGTCAGCTACCTTGTTCGTAGTCCCTGAAATGTGCTTTATGACAAAGGTGAAATTCTGCATGTATTCCACCCACTTTGCATGCTTTTGATTCAGCTTCTCTTGCTGGCTCACGAACTGTAACACATGATTATCACTGTACAGAACAAATTCCTTGGGTATGAGATAATGCCTCCACTTTTTCAATGCCTGGATAATGGCATAGAACTCTTTATCATATGTGGAGTACTTCAGTTTTGCATCATCCAACTTCTCGCTATAATATGCAACAGGTCTGTCATCCTGACTTAAAACCCCTCCAACAGCGTACCCACTGGCGTCACACTTCACTTGGAAGGTTTTCTGAAAATCCGGCAGCACCAGAATTGGCTGCTCCGTAATCTTCCGCTTCAACAGATTGAAGCTCTTCTCAGCCTCTGTTGTCCACTGGAAAACCTTATGCCGCTTTTTCACAGTGTCCATCATTGCGGCACTGATTCCACTAAAATTCCGAATGAATTTCCTGTAGAAGCTTTCCAAACCGTGAAAGCTCCTTACCTCAAAAACATTTCTTGGCGATGGCCAATTCCTGATTACTTCAACCTTCTCAGGATCCATCTTCAATTCATTTTCCGAGATTACAAAGCCCAATTAAACGAGTTATGTCTGCATGAAGGAACACTTCTTCAAATTGATCAACAGTTTCTCCTGCTGCAGTCTTCTCATCACAATGGCCAAATGCCTCAAGTGTTCAGCCTTTGTCTTGCTGAAAATTAAAATATCATCCAGGTATACGACCACAAATTTGCCAATGAACTCTCACAGGACTTCATTCATCAGTCTCATAAAAGTGCTTGGCATGTTTTTCAACCCAAACGGCATGACCAGCTATTCGTACAAACCCTCGTTTGTTTTGAATGTCGTCTTCCACTCATCTCCCTCTCTCATCCGGATCTGATGGTATCCACTCTTGAGATCTATCTTGGAGAAGTAATTTTCCCCACTCAGGCAATCCATCAAGTCGTCCATTTTTGGCAGTGGAAACCTGTACCTGATGGTAATCTTATTTATCGCCCTGGAGTCTGTACACATTCTCCAGCCTCCATCCTTCTTCGGACTTAGTACCGTTGGAACGGCACATGGAATCAGACTCTCCCTGACTAGTCCCTTATCCTGCAGATCCTGTACCTACCTTTTGACTTCCTCATTCTCCCGAGGTGTCAACCTGTACGCTGCCTTATTTGGTAGACTTGCTCCGGGTATGAGGTCAATGTGGTGACTCACACTCCTCATCGGTGGCAACGAACGAGGTAGTTCGTCCACGATGATATCAGCAAACTCTCCAAGCAGTTCCTGAATCTCGTCCGGCAAGTCATCCACTCTTGTGCTTGTCAGG
>ML784636.1:148797-163730 GCA_009831015.1 Picea engelmannii | reverse complement strand
TCATCCCTATATTCACCCATTTTAAAATTGACCAAGCATTGTTTTGTAACACATACCTGGTGTCCTTTCTGCAACCATGACACTTTGTATGGACTCGGGTGTTTGTGCGTCTCCAGCGCCAATTTCTCCACCATCTCGTTTGAAATGAGATTTTTGGTGCTCCCACTGTCCACTATGACCTTGCATTTCCAGCCCTTGGTCTTGCAAGTCGTCCAGAACAGTCTGCATCTTTGCGCTGTGTCCTCCATCTCTTTCTCGGGTTTCAAGAGAACTTTATGCATTGTTAGTGACTTCCCACTTCCAGCGTCTTCATCTTCAACATCACGCCTCTTCGCCTCAACAACATGAGCGTTTCCTCTGTTCATCTTCCTCTCTGGACAGTCAACGGCCTTGTGTCCGTCTTTTCCACACGTAAAACATGTGATAACTCCTCCACGGCCTCTTCCTCTACCCCGGGTATGAGGAAAAGTGTTGGCGTCAGCATATCCTCCTTGCTGATCCCCTTGCTGCCTCCTCGACTCATAAATTTGCTGCCTCTGCTGTGAGGTTCCACCTCTTTCATCTTTTCCCTGAGGCCTCTTCCAATCCTCCTTGGGCTTTTGAGTTCTCTCTTGGGCAACTGCTTTGCCTCTGGGTTGGCTTCTGCCTCGCCCTCGCTGTCCCTGCTTGCGGCTCAGCTTCTCCTCAGCTTTCAAATCCATCTGGTACGCTTCCTCAACTGTTAGGATGGTGACCATGCTCAATTCATATTGAATTTCATACCTGAGACCATTCAGGTATCTCGCCACCTTTTCGTCATCACTCTCACGGTGACCAGCTCGGATGTTGAGCCTGTAGAACTCCTCGGTGTACTCTTTCACCGTCATCAACTTCTGCCTCAGGTTCTGCATCCGCCTGAACAGAGTGATCTGAAAGTCTCTGGGGATGAATTTCTCTTTCATCTTAGCGATCATCCTGTCCCAGCTCTTTATCTTCTGTTTTCCTTTGGAACGCCTGTCCGCCTGCAGCTCGTCCCACCATAAGGCTGCATGTCCTTTTAGCTTGGTAACAACATGCCTTATTTTCTTGTCTTCTTCGATATCTTCGTAATCGAAGTATGTATCCAATGCTCGGATCCAATCCAACAATTCCTCTGCATCTAGACTTCCCTCATAGATGGGTATGTCCATCTTCGTCTTCGAGTTCATCCTCGAAATGGCTCTAATCAGTCTTTCGGTTGATGCATCCTTTTCCGTGACTTCTTCAGCATCGTGTCCAACTTCCTCTTCAATCTCGGGATCACTGAACTCTGCTGCACCAACACCACGTCTCTGGGTGGTCTCCATTTCTTCAAGTCTGGATCGAAGATCTCTCATCTCTCGCTCTATCTCAGTATTTCCTGCTGGCCTACCCCTTCTCCGGGCATCCCTATCTTCACGATCAGGAGATTGCCTCTCTCTTCTGGGCGGCATGGTGAAATCTTCTTCTCTCTGCTACCTGAACAAAGAGAGCTCCACAACCGTCTCTGATACCACTTGACGCAACCTACCCTCGACGACACGACCGCTCTCCAGGACCTTCTTCACACAGGCCTGAAGAGTCAAAGGACTCTTCCAACTCCACTCGCGAGTTCTCAATACCCACAGCTAACTCCTCGGCGATCTCCCCTGTGCTTGTCGGGAAATCGGACTTCACGATTTCGCGAATCCTGTTGACACAATTCTTGTGCAAATCAAAACCCCGAACCCCGAACTTCGATGTGCATGTGCACTATCTCCTTGCCACGTCACCTCCTCTCTCCACTCTATCGGGAATCGCGAGATCGCGATTTCGCCGTTCACAATTCCTTTGCAGTGGAAAGTCCCGAGTGCCGAACCCCGATCTCTCGGGATCTCACGCCACCTGTCCCGTGGAAATCAATGGTTCCTATTGATTCGGGAAATCGCTACTCATGATTTCGAGGATTATGAGCTCTCGCCTCATCAAACACCGAAGACCGAACCCCGATACAACGCCACCTGTATTCCACTAGCTTCCGGGGTCCCACGCTGCCACGTCCTCTTCGGGATTTCGCGGGTCGCGAATCCGCGATGCAATAATTCCTTGACGTCGAGAACCCCGATTCTCCGACTCCCGATTCCCCGAACCCCGACTCCAAGGGATCCTTTGACGTGTGTCCTACAAATCGACGGGGGTGATTATATCGAGGAATCGCAGGTCGTGATTTCACCGGTCACAATTCTTTTGCATCGCAAAACCTCGAACCCCGATCTTACGATGCCACCTGTCAACACCTCTTGGTGAGGCCTAACGCCTTGACACCTGTCTCCCCCTCGGGCTATCGGGAAATCGCGATTCAGGAATTCGTGTTTCCTGATGCACAAGGCCACAGTCTTGGCAAAACCCCGAACTCCGACTCCTCAAGATCTTGCGCTACGTGTCCCCGTTCGGATCGACGGCTCCCGTCGAATCGGGAAATCGCAACTTGCGATTTCACGAGGTGTAAAACTCTTACCTCGCCAACTCCCGAATGTCGAACCACCGAAGCCGATGGACCTTTATGCTTCCTCGCCTGTGCTTACGAGTTATCTCCCATGCAACTCCTCCATGATCTGACGGTCCTCGGGATTTCGCAAAACTTTACTAGAATTACAAGTCGTCGATTCTCTTCCTCTTGAGAATCCTCCGGCTTCCAAGTTTTCCCTTGGTTCAAATCTCTCCCAGGCCTGTCCCTACGATGCTTGCAAGGAACTATCCCTCCTGATCTTTGTCTCTCTCTGACTCCTTCAGAGACTTCTCACGCACTTCCTGTGCTCGACTTCCAACAGCTCTCAAAGCATTGAAGTCGTCTACACCCTGTGCAATCCTGCTAACAACAGTCCAGTTCTCCTTCTCTCAGACTCGTCTCTGAGACTTCAATTCGACCTGTACTCACCTGCACGGTTCGAATAACCCAACACCACTCTAGTCGATGAGAATAAAAGTTTGACTGTAGAGCCTCCTCAACGCACTCTATGCGGAGGAATTCAACTGCACTCTATGCAGGAATCTCTCGGCTCAAACAGAGAAAACAATTGGAACTTATTTCCTCATTCCCTCAGATTTTGAACCTGATATGCAATTACGTACGCATCATATAGAAGATAAGAATATAAAGAAGCAAGTATGCAACAGAGTAATATCAACAACACACATAGATCAAACACATCCATGGGATTGAAATTACAGTCTTCCTTCTATTAATTCAATCTGTACATAGGTGTTCTTCACAAGTTCTCTGTTCTGCTCTCTCTTGCTCCTCTATGCTAATGCTGAATGATAATCAATTACACAAGGAGGGTGCCTATATTCGTTTTCCCTCCTGGAAATGAAACTGTCTAATCTACAACTAACCCTATCTACCAACATTTAAAACTGTTAAATGCCTTCTTATCTACATTACATTACAAGTGCGCTTCATATGAATGCATTCATTCAAACGACGGTGCAACAATCTTTTCAAAGAAATTCAAAAAAAGGTATGCGCGGGTGCTGTCCAGCTATTCTTTTCTTTCCTCCACGTTGGCTCGCGTCCTGACATCGTAGATGCTCCTGCATCATTAGTGCAAGTATTATATGGCTCCAAAGGACACTACTAGAAAATGCGTATTCTTATAATAATAATTTACATCCAAATCCTTGTACATAGATGAGAAATTCCTTGATGATCCTAGGGTACACCAATCTTTGGACACTTCTCCCCAACAAAAATAGTCCCTATTCCAAACTCTATTGAAAAATATCCCTCATTACTCATAATGACGAATGAAATTTATTCCCCTCTCTAAGTCTCCTTTTTACTCATAATTGTTAGATCAAAGACCAATTTTCCACTATAATCCTTGACAATTGTAACCAAAATAATCGCATTTTCCATCACTCCTCACCCCTCTCCTTATCATTGGGGCATTGTACAATAGGACGAAACTCATATTCTCATTAATAAACATTGTGGAGTCACCCTTGTCATAGTAATTTTTCAAGAGAATGTAGAATGTTATGTATCTCCCATTGATTACTCTAATTTACTCTTGAACAAATCATATGAACAACAATGAAATTCTTTATAAGATGTCCATTGAAATACCTATCAACTCTTTAAGGATAACAAAACCCATGAACTCATCTTTATTGCAATACCCTTTCCATGTAATGATGTGACCAAGACATCCTACATAAATATCTTTCTCTCTTATTTGTACCTCACATCCAACCATTTCATATGGTTTCACTTTCTCTCTTCCACACATTCCAAATGATAACTTAGCATCCTTCTACCCAATCAAAAACAATGAAATTCTTTATAAGATGCTCATTGCAATACTTATCAACTCTATAAAGATGAAAAAAAATATGAACTCACCTCATGCAATACCTCTTCCTTATAATGTTAAGACCCAACACAACATAATACATAAATACCTTTCTCTCTCACTTTTACATCACATCAATCCATCTCATCTCATATGGTTTCATTATTCATCTTCCAAATTCTCTAAATAATACATTCTCATCCTTCTACCTTGATGCACTCTCACTCTAAATCCCAAACCTCCCCAATGATTTTTAACTCAATATTTTTTTTTCTACCACACACCAATTAACAAAATACATATATGATCTATTATACCTAGTTCCATAATTGCTTGCCCTTATCCTCTTTCTCGCTACAACAATGATAATTACAAGACTTATTGAGTCTCTATTTTGACATGTATAATGCCCTATCTTACCTTGTATCTAAGCCTTTTTTCCTATGTTATTATCCCATACTTGGCTATTTACTCCCAAACACATACCTAATGACCTTGTTCATGTTCACAAGAGGTAATTGATTATTTAAATCATGTTTTGTTTAAATTTCTTGAATTAATTCGATTAAAGTGTTTTATTTTGTATAGTCCTAATGGTTTGACTCATGAGTAGCCTATTCCGGTACTTGCGCCATTCTGGTACTACAAGTCATCGTGCATTCTGGTACCAAATCTATTCTGGTACCCAAGGCAGTTTTGATCTGGTACTATCTGCTCCGCATCCATTCCGATACCAAGTCATGTGCTATTTTGGTACTGTCTGCTCTGCATCCATTCCGGCACCCAGATTCATGACTGTGTGTATTCTGGTACCAAAACCTCTATTTCCAGAAGGCACTAGTTGGACCGAATCTTCCAAATTAGTTTTGTAAATTACGAGGGACTCCATTACTCATGCACTTTGTGTCATGAGGATGGAGTTGATTCCTAGAGATTCAATGTAAATATCAATTGTAATATCTTTGAAACTGTTTAATGTTTATCCATAGATATTGATAGTATCATCTTACCTTCTATATAAGGGATGTTGTATAGGTGATAGTGTAAGTGGATAATAAAGAATGTAACGAAGTACTTTATCAGAACCAGATGATACATATCGTTTCTATGTATGAGGTGAAGAACTGTTGATCCAATTTACCAGTTTAATTAATGCAAAAGATCTATTATGCAAATTCATGAGTACGAGTAAAACGTTTTAGACTGTTACTTTCTTAAGAGGTTCCTTGTTGGTTTGGCAAGGGCCCACCGCCCCAACCAAAGTAAACCTCCCTGTATATGTTTTGTGTAATTGTGTGAGTATTTTATAGTAGTCCGTGTTAATGCTATTTAATCTATTTCAGGAGTTCAACATTGTGTTATTTATTTCTTGAGTTGGTGTGAATAATCAGGTGCTAGATCAAATAGGTATTTCCTTCTCAAATATTGGAGATTGCCATTTAATTGTTTGAAGTGTGGGATTGATATCTTGATTTTATGATTTCAATAGTTTTAGTACATCAAGGAACCAAAAGATTTTATATCTCCTCTTCATGCTCCATAATGAAGTCTCTCAGCTATGTTGATTGTTCCTTGTACTAGTTGTTTTAATTGCATAAAACTGGAATTGATTTCGATTTCAAGAGTGATTGGAGTTTATTGTTATTTATTGTTTCGATTGATACAAGAGACAATATTCTTAAGTTCATCTCTCTAATTCATAAGCTTGGAATGAAAAGACTTGTTCCTCTAAGATAGAATCTTTTGATTGACTGTTTGTTTAACGAAGTTTCTTTATCAATTTTCTCTTGTATGTTTAAGGTTTTAGAAGTATTTAGAAATCTTAGAAACATAGTTTCTATGTTATTAATTATTTCCTATATGCAACAGACATAGGTAGGTTACCTGTTCTCGACACATATAGTGTAACAACTCTTTTGATTACGAATCCCAGATTGACATATAAATGAGTGTAAGGTATACATTGAACATATTTATACACCAAGAAGACTTTTACCAAATAATATTTGCACAATGTAGGATTCGCAAGAACTAGCACCCAACCACTACACTTTTGTATACAATAGTTCCTTCAGAACTTGTTCCTCACCAACTATAATATTTATGTCATTATTAGCTAACTTTTCCAACAATTTAGAACTACTTATATAAAGTTAGATTTAGGACCATTTTTTCTTAAACAACACCACAACCTTATCATTCTATTTCTATGTCTATTCAGCCAGATATTGTCCACATTGACACTACACACCTCAAATGGCTTCTCTATTTAAAACTACATACCTATATAGGTAGATATACAACCATTCTTTATTAAATAACAACATCAACACAACATTAGCATTCTATTGCTACGTCTACTCAGACAGATATTGTCCACATAGACACTACACCTCAGATGGTTTCTCTAGTTAGAACTACATACCTATATAGGTAGATGTACAATCATTCTTTCTTAAACAACAACACCAAATCCTTAGCATTCTATTACTATGTCTACTCAGCTAGATATTGTCCACAATGACACTACACCTCAGGTGGATTATCTAGTTCTCCATCCTTCAATGTAACTCAAACATGGCTATATACATTCTCTTCATATGTATACTTTACCAGCATGGATGCACACCACCACCAGTGCTTATTTGTACCATAGAACACATGCCATATTCTTTGTGCACATTAATCATTGGAGTTTTCTTGTTTACACTCTAGGAGCAACACATCAGATCATGGACATGATATCTTCAATGGATACTGATCACCTCGGCCCTACAAAAATTTCTTCACATCAGCACACAAATAAGTATCAGTCCTAGATCACCACAAGATCATACTAGAACATCCTTACTATATTCAAATCCCATGCATTCTATTTTTTCACCAAGTCTATCATGTCCTTGAAAAAGAACAGTTGCAAGAGATTGCAACAAAGCACACTCAGCTTTGTAGGATCATAGCAATAGTTCATGCCATGCCACCCTTTAATCTTTCCACCAAGTCTATCACCTAGAGTAGTGTGATCACCCTTCGTTTCAAAACATTGTGATCAAACTAACTTGATTTGGTGTGAACTACCCTTCGAGTTAAACATTTCCATTTCTCTTCTTTTATATGGTATCATGTACATTCATTTTAATAGGGTGAGTTACCTTTACTTGAATATCTGTAAGTGTCTTTGTTTAAACAAGTGCTCCATTGTTTTTATCTACCATTCTTTCAAAGTGTTACAAATTATTTCGTGGGAACAACTTTGATTTCTTTCATTCATATGAGTGTGAGTAACCTTCATTTTTTTGGTAAGGGAATGAGTCCCAACATCCAAATTCTAAATATCGTATACCATATTACAATGTAATATGGTATACCATATCTCATGTAGGTTTTTTTTTTTAAACTTAAAGGAAGCATGGCAGTATCGACGATAGTTCGTTGCAAGGAAAATTTTTCTTTTGAATAAGCATGGCAATAGTGGCGAAATTTTGTCACACATTGCCATAGTTTTGCATCGCACATATAGCATCTATGTCGTAAGTTTTGTATCTGCCATCAATTTTCGTCGCTATTGCCATGCTTTTGCATCACAACATTCCATAGATTTTTTCACCTTGGCACGGTTTTTCGTCCCTATTGCGATGAAGTTTCATCACTATTGCCATGATTTATAAGGTAAACCTATATTGATGGTGATGACACGTGGAGGGATAATTTCATCATTGTTTCCACGAACACCTGATTTGTGGATATAGCAACGAAAAAATTTTGACAAAAAATAGTCTTTGCTTTCGTGAAAATTGCGACGGATAAGTGTGGAAGTAGCAACAAAAAACCATGGAAAATTTGGTCATATGTAATAGTGATTTGATTTAGAACTCTAGATTTCTGGAAAAACAATATGTGATATTAAATTTAAATTGTAATCAGATTTGGGAATATATATCTAATTCTATTTTTGTTTCGCCTCTGTTGTGTCAAACACCTTGATATCGAATTTGTGTATTGCCTATGATGGTTTTATAATAAAATATTTTGTGGAGTCCGAGACCTTATTTAATTTCGAAACAATTATAGATTGTCTTATTTATCTTTTTCCATTCACTGATTCACGGGCTTTCTGTTTAGATTTATGTCAATCAATTTAACTCTAAAACACCGAAGGTAATCCAAGGCATCCACTACAGATTGTATATTTTCCAGAAATTTTGTGTAGAACCTTCCTTGATATGCCATGGCTGGACAACAGCGTAAAATCCTTCATCGATTCAAAATTTATTGTTGGTAATTTTAATTGCAATCGAGTCTAATGGTGAATGGAACACTGGTAATGTTTGAGATGTTTAATTGGAAGTTTGTTTTCCGTGTTGATCTTTGTTTCTGGGTGCCATTAGAATCCGATGGGAAGACGTCCCTCTTGCATACACAACTCTCATATTTTTTTTTGTTAAAACAAGGAGTCGGGGACCTTTAATCTCCTTGTACCCAACTCTACTAGTAAACGACCCTTGTTGATTGTTGTTAGGGTCTTTTTCTGGGTCAAGATCCGCTTGGATTTGTGAACCCTGCGTTTTTCTTCATGTCTACAAATGTCCCAGCATGTGAAACTCCTAGCAATGTTCCTTTGAATCATGCGATTACGTCTTGTCTTTGTCCTGACTTTAAATCTTAGCACTCGGTTCATCTTGGGGATTGGTTCCCTTATTGCTGGCATAACACTAGGTGCTTGGGCAAATGTAGCTATTTACCGATCGAGAAGGGATTCACCTAGACAGATTTTAGAATACCCACAAAATTCAATCTTGTTGCCACAAATTTATAAATTGAATGCCAAGGGATTCGTTCCTACTGCCACAAATTTATAAATTGATTTCCAGGAATACGTTCCAGCTGCCACGAAATTGTAAATTTAATGGCAAGGGATTCGTTCCTGCTACCACAAAATTGTAAATTGAATGCCAAGGAATTCATTCCTGCTGCCCGAGGTTATTTGGAATGCATTTCCATTCTTCCTAATTAGAGGATTATCTCTTAGTTTTGTCTATTGCTGGAATGTGTTTCCCTTCTTCCTCATTTGCAGATTTGTCTCTGCATTTTATGCTTCGATTTCCCAACAATTGATTCTCCTTGTGTTCAATCTCTAGGAGTAACCTTTGCATCCTAGTTGTAGCGAGAGTTTACTGCTGACATCCTTTCATCGTCCCTTATATTTATTAAATTTTATGCTTTCTTACCCACAACTGGTTACAATCTTCTAATGGAGAAAAACAAATATTTTCGACCGAACCCTTCTTCATCTCCCTAAATCCACTTATTTTAGAGAACAAATATCACATGTAAATTTATCCGGTGCTGGCATGAACACACCTCCCTTATATATTGATTAATAATTCCATTCATTATGTGGACAACACTCCTTCTATAGTGTCATAAACCTTTTTGTATATCCTCGTTAAAAAGAAAAAAAAATACTTTTAATTGAAAAACAATTTCTCCTACAATACCTTTTCCCTCCTGGAATATCCCTTCAATGTGTTCTTCTTCCACAAGGATAAAAATAAACTTTCATAACCTTTTCCATCCTTTAAATGAGATTCTATATTATCTAAAGAAGGTTTCTTGAAGGAAAATATATAGTACATTTTTTTCCCCTTTCTAAAGTTTTCCCTTGCCTAGGCATACACCTCCCCTACCTTTTAAGAAGTTGGGATCTTACCTTGTACATTTATTGAAATGGTAATATGATGATATTACTACAACCACGGTCTATTCCAGAATAGAAATGCGAGGTCATTTTGATGGACTTTATTGTTGGATTTTCGCTAGTGGCAAGGAGGCACGACTCAATTTTTGTGGTAGTTGACACTTTGACGAAGAGTGCACATTTTAATTCTGTGTGCACAACGTATCAGGTGCCAGACATAGCTAGATTTTTTATCACTGAGATTGTGATATTACATGGCGTGCCTAAAATGATCATATCCGATAGAGGATCGGTGTTTACAGGACATTTTTGGACTAGTTTCTAAGAGGCCTTAGGGACATAACTGAACTTTAGTATAGCATATCACCCTGAGACAGACGACCAGACAGAAA
Organism: Picea engelmannii; assembly: GCA_009831015.1. Lineage (NCBI taxonomy): Eukaryota > Viridiplantae > Streptophyta > Pinopsida > Pinales > Pinaceae > Picea > Picea engelmannii. Next base: position 153,309 of record ML784636.1, on the reverse strand, counting down.
GAATGAACCAAATATTGGAAGATATGTTGTGTATGTACGTGATGGACCAATTGAAATATTGGGAAGAGTTTTTACCACTAGCAGAGTTTGCATACAAAAACAACTATCAAAGTACAATTAAGATGGAACCATTTGAGTTTATTTACGGGAGAACATGTTAGATGCCTTTGAGTTGGGATTGATTAGAGGATAGGGTCATGATAGGACTATAAGCAATCCAAGAAATCGAAGAAAAATTGCAAATGATAATACAAATGATTAAAGAAGTGCAAGATCTACATAAGAGTTATGTCGCTGCACATCATGTTGACTGTAATTATGAAGTTGGCGACCGAGTTTTCTTGCAGGTGAAACCACACAAGAGCTCGATTAAGTTTGGAAAGGGTGATAAACTATATCCTAGGTTTGTGGGACCTTTCAAAGTTGTGGAAAAGAAAGGGACTATGGCCTATCGACTACCCTTGCTTGATTCTTTGAGGCGTATGCACAATGTTTTTCATGTATCTATTTTGAGACATTATGTTAGAGATCCTACACATGTGATTGACATGAGTTCCTTGTAGGTGTTAGATGAGGGTGCACTCACAACATATCCAATCCACATTCTGGACCATCACATTCGACAGCTACGACTTCAAACAATGGATCAGGTCAAGGTCCCGTGGGACAATTATAGTCCACACTCGACTACCTGGGAGGACGCATATGATATGCACCAACAATTTATGTATTTATTTGATAGTTAGACATATAGATATTGTCAGATTATTTATTTACTTCATTTATATACTGTGCAACTTTGGGACGAAGTTTAAAACAAGAGGGGGTGTATGTAACATTTTTCTCTTGCGAGCACGTGTTATTGACTTATTCTTTGAGTAAATTGCTACAGAATAGTAGCTGGCTCCCTAGTGGGATCTGCTGGAGTTGTATCTTTCCATTGGACTAACACTTCCTTGATGGTTTTCTAACGCAAACGACACTCACGCTAGTCCAAAACTTCTTGTGGTTGTAGCCAAATGGAGCCTTCTTCGTCGAACTCGGGAAGGTCGGTTTGAGTTTGGCACTTAGTTCCACTCACATTCTTTAAGAAGAAAACATGAAAAAAAGGATGAAGCTTAGAATGACTGGGAAAAGATAACTAATAGGACGTGTCCCACATGCTTGAGAACTGTATAAGGACCATAAAATTTGGGTGCCAATTTCTGACAATGGTCATCCTTGAGGGAAGTTTTCTTGTAAGGTTTCAATCGAAGAAACACCCGATCTCCTTATGCAAAGCGACGTTCAGAGTGACCTTGATCTTCTTGTTGCTTCATGCGATTTTGGGCCATGAAAAAATTCTCTTTGAGGGTAAGGAGAATAGCCTCTCAAACTGTAAGTGTTTGGTCAACTTCCTAGACCTTATAGACACCTGGAAAATATGAGAGAACTGAAGGTGGATTTTTTCCATATACCGCTTCAAAAGGAGTCATGCGGGTAGTTGTATGGTAAGAAGTGTTGTACCACCATTTAGCTAGTGGTAACCATTGAGCCCATTGATTTTTCCTTTCCGATGAAAAACACCTCAAATATGTTTCCAAACACTTGTTGACCACTTCAATTTGACCATCAGGCTGGGGATAATAAGTTGTGCTGAGATGCAATTGGGTGCCTTGGATCTTAAACAGGTCTTGCCAAAAATTGCTTGTGAAAGTTGGGTTGCGATAAAAAATAATAGAATGCGGCATGCCATGAAGCTTGAAGACCTGATCCAAGAAAAGTTGAGCCATAGTGGAGGTTGTAAATGGGTGTTGAAGAGCACATAAATGAGCATACTTGGAAAGATGATCAACTACCACCATGATGATTGATTTATTTCTTGATTTAGGTAAACCTACAATAAAATCCATAGAGATATCCTGCCAAATAACAGGTGGAATTAGAAGTGGTTGTAGTGTGCCGAGATATTTGACTGTTTCTCCCTTGTTGCGTTGACACACATCACATTCAACCACAAATTTATAAACATATTTTTTCATACCATCCGAGAAAAAATAACGCTTAACCTGGTCATAGGTTTTGGTAAACCTTGAGTGCCTAGCTGTGGGTGTTGCATGAAGCTCAAAAAGTACTGTGGATTTAAGTTCTGAATTTGTACTTAAATACAAACGACATTTGTATTGAAGCTCATCATTGAGCCAAGAGTACCCTGGGGAGACTAGAGAATTGGAACGCATTTGTTGTATCAGATGCAAACTTTTGGAATCTTGTAGCCATTCTTGGCGAACGTCTTGGAGCCAATCCAGTACAATGAAGGATAGAGAAAAAATGGAACCTTCATCTTCATATTTTTTGGAAAGTGCATCAACAACCACATTGTTTGTTCCTTTCTTGTAAATGATATCATAATCATATACAAATAGCTTAGTAACCCATTTTTGTTGCTCGGTGGAGAAAAGGTGTTGTTCCATAAAACACTTGAGACTTTGATGATTTGTCTTAATTTGGAATCATTTCCCCAATAGATAAATGCTCCAAAGATCCACGACATGTAGAATAGCCAACATTTCCTTTTCATAGATTGATGTTCCCAAATTTTGCTCAGACAATTGTTTGTTGGTAAAGGCCGAACCTCTTGCATAAGGATGACGCCAATTCCTTTCCTGAAAGAATCACATTCCAGGACAAAGGTCTTTGTGAAATCAGGAAGGGCGAGGACTAGAGTAGTGCACATAGCCATATTCAAGGTTTGAAAATCCTGAGCAGTTGTTGGAGTCCAAGTGAAAGAATTCTTTTTAAGGAGAGAAATGAGAGATGATGCAATCTTTCCATAATTCTTAACAAACTTGCAATAATAACCTGTTAAACCAACAAATCCATGCAAGCCTTTGAGAGTCTTTGGGTGAGGCCAATCTTTCATAGCTTCAATATTTTTAGGATCCACCCTGACTCTAGCCTTGCCAACAATGTGACCCAAGTACTTGACTTTTGAGGTGCCAAAAGAACATTTATATTATTTGAGGAAAATTTGGTGCTTCGAGAGTAGATGGAGAATTTCATCCACATGGGAAAGATGAGATTTCCAAGTTTTACTACAGATGAGAATATCATCAAAGAAAACTAAGACAAAATGACAGAGAAAATGATGAAAGACATGATTCATGAGGCTTTGGAAGGTGGAGGGGGCATTACATGGGCCAAAGGGCATGACCAAAAACTCATAATGACCCTCGTGAGTTTGAAAGATAGTCTTGGGTATGCCAACTTCTTGCATACGTATCTGGTGGTACCTAGAATGCAGATCGAGTTTAGTGAAGTATTGAGAACCACTCAGCTCATCCAAGAGATCATCAGTGACAAGAATGAGGAATTTTTCCTTGATGGTGAGCTTATTGAGGGCATGAAATTCGGGACACATGCGCCAAGTACCTTATTTATTAAGTACCATTACCACAGGGGAAGAATAAGGGTTGGTATTGGGGTGGATAACACCCGCTTGGAGCAATTCCTACACTATTTTTTCAATTTCATTTTTTTGGGAAAATGGGTGGCGATAAGGGTGAACATTGGGAGGAAGAATGTCAGGAACAAGGGGAATGGAATGATCATGAACACCATGAGAAGGAGGAAGTCCCTGAGGGGTGGAAAAATAGCTTGATTTTTGGAAAGGATAACTTGGAGGTTAGGATGCACAAAGGGTGTCTCAACGACTTGAATAGAATGGAGTTGAGCAATGATACTGGAGTGGCCTTTCTTGAGGAGATTTTCCATATGATGGGAACTAATGATCTCAGGAGAACCAAATGTGAGGCCTTGGAATTGATAATTCTTTCCTTCCTATTTGAATTGCATGGTTAATTCCTTAAAATCAATAATAATGGGACCCAAAGTGTGTAACCATTCAACACCTAGCACAATGTCACAACCTCCCATGTCAATGGAAAACATATGATATTTAAGTTGGTAATGTCCAATTTGAAGACGAACATTTTCACACCGCCCACCACATTTCATGGACCCACCATTGGCTATCATGATTTGAAAATTATTGACAACATGAATATAACAATTGGTTTCCTGGGTAATGCGACGATGAATAAAATTGTGGTTGGTACCATTGTCAACAAGGATGATGACCTTCCTGTTCTTAATGTAGCCAATGAGCTTGAGAGTTTGGGGGGGTGAGAAGCTAGTGAGGGCATGCAAGGAAATAAGTGGGTTAACTTCAAGTGGGTCAATAGGCTCTTGGGTTGCATCGGGAAGGGAGGGTTCTTCAACAAAAGGAATTGTCACATCCTCTTCAGGAACGTCTTCTGATATGGCCATAAATATCTTTTATTCCTTACACTTGTGCCCCAAAAAATATTTTTCATCAAAATTATAGCAAAGAACCTTTAGCTGGCGTTAAACCATTTTATCCCTAGTTAGTTTTTGGACCTTGAGGGGAGTAACAAGGGGGTTATGATTAGAGGGTCGAGGGAGAGGAACAAAAGTTGTTGATGTTGTTGTTGTTTTTTTTTTTTTTTTTTT
>ML784636.1:138684-148765 GCA_009831015.1 Picea engelmannii | reverse complement strand
GGGAAAAAACAACTTGTTGGTCCTCTTTAACACGTTAAGTAGATTCCAACCAAGTGGGAGGGTGGGTCCTGAGAAAATGGGATCAAATTTCATTCTTAATACCATTGATAAAGAATTCATGGAAGAACGCATCTGACATGACCTCTGTTCGAAAGGACAAATGCTGAAAACAAGTGATGAAGTTTTCCATTGTGCCTGACTATTTCAACTTGGTCAAACAAACTAGATAGTGGGTATCGATATCAAAGTGGGCATAGATCTCAACAACAAACTGGGTCCAAGCAATATACCCCTGACATGAATTTTTTCTCCATTGCCAGCATTGCTAGTGTTCAAGATCTAGATAGTGGACAACATAGCGAAGTTTGGCCAACTCGTCAGTAATACCATGCCAAGAAAAATAATGATCCATTTGAGTGACCCAACCTGTAGGATCAGAGCCATCAAATTTATTGACCTCTATGCAGGGAAGACGGGGCTCACGATGAAAGGTGTTGGAGTGAAAATGTAGAGACTAAGAAGAATCAACAACATCAGGTTGTGCTAATGAAGAAGGACCCATAGGGAGGTTCAACAATTGATTTACAATAGACTAGAGGGACGATAATTGGGTTGTGAGGTTGGATTCCAAAGTGTCAATCTGGGAATTGGTGGAATCTAGCTCGGACGTGAAATGTTCGATGGAGACATGGGCTTGATTCACAGAATTTGGAGATCTTGGTTGCGAGTGGTGATCATTTGGATAGGGCAAGTGCGGGTAAGGAAACAAAAATGGGTAGGTGGGAACAAAAAAAAAATACTTAGAAGTGATAGGTACCAAGACAATGAGTGCTTGCACGGAAATATAATGGGATAGGTGGAAAAATAGGGAAACTGTGAAGGGGTCGGGTCCACTGAAAAAAAAAAGGGATTAAAAATGAAGAGTATGACTAGGATAAGAGAGAAAGGGGTAATCTAATGGAATATGTCCCAAATAAGTGTGCCGATGGGAGCACTATACACTTTTTTTTTTTTTTTACTCCTGTGGAGTTATACTCCGGCATGAAGAATACTACAGGGACGAAATGCCCAAATGCTTAACATGAAGAAATGTGTAGTAATTTCATAGCCAGAATGCAGAAGATACTGTAGCGATAAAATAAATCTTATTGTTTCTATTTTTATTTCCTTCCCAAGGGTTGTGGTATTCAAGGGTTCTACAGACAAGGGTTTTCCTTGTGCTATAGCTCTCTGATATATGTGTGCGGTCCAACAATAGTACTTGACCCAATATATCAAGGCACTAACTAAGAAGTCTAGAGTATACCCTTATCCGTACTACCTGACTAACCAGGTACTAAAGAGTATCTTCCCGAGTTTTTTTCTTGGTGGCACTATAGAAATCAGACGATCGATCAGTTTATCTATGGAGGGCTTCAGAAGATCTAGGTCGATCCATATACAGGTGTTATCTGATGCACTACCACTCGAAGGGGTACCAACATGGGTAACAAGGGTGGACAACAGATGTGCACTTAAGTACCACTTGTATTTATTGTGTGTATCAATCCCCGACCATGGGTTTATGCATGTAACGATAGATCTATGTCGCTTAAAGACACCAGAGTACGTCTCTACCCTAAAAAAATTAACCCACAATTTTATGTCGAGGGAGGTGCTCTAATACCACTTGTAATATTACAGATATAAAATAGTATGCAAAGCAAAAATAATTAGTGAGAAATGGAAGATAAACAATTATATAACCAAAAAAACATCACAATAATACCAGAATAGTGTTATTGGATAAATCCGTAAGTGCGGACACAAACCGATCTCCCTAGATCCACCTGGATGTAGAACAAAGCAAGACAGAATATGACTCTTTCCCTAGATTCTAACCATTGAATTAAAGAGGAGGCAAGAACAAAGAACATACTTTATGATCGCTTCCTTTGGTCTTTGTTGCTCCCGCTTCGCTTTAGTGCTCTCATATAGTCAATACCAAAACAATACAAACCAACCGAAGTGAAGAAAGAACAATCTATTCAACAGTTAATCTATGTATATGATCAAGGAGTTATACAATAAAGTGGAACTGGCTTTATGGGAAAGGGACATATTACTGTATCATAGTGATAGAAAGTAAAGATTACAACCTGAGCCTTGATGTCGCAAACTTCCTTTTGATGGCCCTTGGCTCCGACACACACACTTGCTCACTTGCATGAAGAAAATCAATCACCTTTGATAAACTTGTTGGAGTTTCCTAGCCGTTGTAACTTCAGTCCTTCACAAAATCTTTCACCAATTCTCCAATGAGTCTTGCTTCTCCTTGTTTTCTCGCTTTCTTGCTTAACCTTTTCCATGAGAAATCACTCAATATATAGGAGAGAATGAATTAGTTACTTAGATAAGAATGATCCCAAAATATCAGGGAATCCAATACTAGGATAACCATTCGAATGCCATCTCATCCTTCTAGAAGCTTCGAGAATTCATCTTTTTCCTTGCTTTAGAAATATTTCACACCCTAGCAGTTCAACACAGTGTGAACTTCTCACACCCTGTATTAAGGCAACCTACGAGAATCATGCATTCTCGCAGGAAAATATACTAGCAGCCTGCGAACATTCCTCAAAAATGTGATTTCTGGAAAGAGATGAAGGTAACTTTTCTCAGGAGAAAGTTCCAATGAAGAGCCTGATTACACCATCATCAATACATCATCATGACGACCAAAATCATGGGTAACAAATAGTACCAGAATTACACCAAAAAGAGAATTTGATTACCGAGAGCAATGTTCACTTGCCTCTTTGAGGGGGAAACTTCCAACAGAGCAGAGCTCTATTACAATAATATCCAAGACAAAAATTTGTATACCCTCGACTCCTATTTATACTAAATATGTCTATCAAAAGAACAATCTAGAGGAAAATCCTTCTAGAAGCGAAAGCTTTTATTAGGTCTTCTTACATTGGACTTATTCTTTCTTATTGCTAGGCCTTATTAATATTGAGCTTTATTACATGGAAATATATTATTATACGTACGTGAGGGGTTAGGTCCCTAACAATACTCCTCCTGAGTTTTCACTGACTTTCCTTTGTCAAATAGAACAAGAGTATGAATTTTACTGATCTTTTTTATTTGCTTCTTATTCTTCTTTGATATTTCCCAGGAATATCAATTAAGGAATTATACCATTTGATTTAAATACCAATTTTGTTATCAATTGATATTTCTTGAATGATACTCCTTGAACTTCTCTGCTACCTTTATTTCCCCCTCTTCTTCTATTCTACAACTAACCCTACCAATGATTTTTCTTTTGACCACTAATATATATATAGTCAAGATTTTCCATATGTTAATTTAAAAAATCTTTGGCATAATCCTTTGATTTTGTAAAAGCCAATTTAAACTTCTTTTTTTATTTTCTTTCTTTTGATAACAACTTATTACATCATCATAATTTGATATTGTCCCATATTCCTTTATAGGTACTTCCTTTTATTGAGCTTGATTTATTTCATATTGAATTTCACATTCTTTATTAGGACCTTCACCCGTCATTTTCTTATTATTAATTTTTTCATTTTCAGGTGTACTAACATCTTTCTTGCTTTCTCCTTCTGATTTTCTTCTCCATATCTTTCTATGAGATATTCTTCTTTTTGGATCTTCTATTTCTAATTGTGTTTTTGGAGATTTGTCATATCCTTTCTTCTTCCAACTTTTATTAGGTTTTGTAACTGACTTGAATGACTTATTCAAATATTGACTTCTTGTATTCTTACAGTTTTGGGATTTGTGCCCAAACCTATCACAGTTGTAACATCTCATTGTATGACAAAATTTTGTTCTGTGCCCAAAAAAATTACATCTCAAACATTTAATTGAGTTTTTGGATTTTCTTTTATATCCTTCCTCTAGTTTCTTTCATTGCATTATTTTGTGGCCAAAAATATGACAAGAAAAGCAATAGCCATTGAAGGTGTTTCCATTCTTGATTTTATTTTGGCTTGAGAGATCTGTCATCTGATTTTCTTTCTTATTGTATCCAAGACCAGTTTTGTCAACAACTGATCTTTGGATCTTCCAAATATTATCTAGGATATCTGAGCTATTCTGGAAATTGACAATCTCATTTGTCTTTTCATTCATCTGTTTGAGATTGACTATTTCTAACTTTAATATATGACCTAATTCTTCCTTTTTAGTCAAACGAATCTTAAGGGATTCTTCCACTTCTTTAGCATGTTCAATATGAGTCTTTATATTGATGATTATTTCTTCTATCTCATCCAAGAATTCTTTGCATTTAATAGTTTTTTCATATGTCTTCAATTCTTCCATATATTTTATTAGATCAAAAACTTTAGTTTTCAATCTTTTGATTTACTCCTCATATTCTAGATGAATCCTTTTGAGGTTGATGGCTTCTAATTCAAAAATTTGGCACGATTCTTCCATTTTAGTTATTTGAATCTTCTGAGATTCTTCCTTTTTCTTAGGTTCTTCAATTTGAGTCATTAGATATGCATTACTACTTTCATTTATCTTTTTGAAATTGATTATTTCCAATTCCAACATGTGGTAAGAATTTTCTTTCCTTGTTAACTAGATCTTTAGGTCTTCTTCACTTTCTTTAATTTCCTCAAGTTGAGTGTTTACAATGTTAACTAATTCTTCTGATTCTTTTAGTTCTTCTTTTCTCTTGCTTTCATGTGTCTTTAACTCTTCCATCTCTTCTGTTAGATTAGTAACTTCAGTTTTCAATCTTTTGATCTCCTTTTCTTTGTCTTCTAATTGAACTCTCTGTTCAAACTTTTCATGGTTAGATTGACCTAATTGTTGAAGTAGCATTTAAATATTCTTTTGTTAGAGTTTATCCAACTCTTGTAGACCACACATAGTTGTGGACTCAACATGATCAAGAACATCCTTAGTAACTTTAATATATAGACCATTTCTTGGTTCCATACTAATCACTTCAAATGTAGTTATAGCATCAGTCTTAAAATCTAATATTTTTTCTTAAGTGAATACTGTGGTATTCCTCAATTCCTTGATGAGGTTGTCTTCTTCATTGTTAACTGGGGTTTGCATCAAATCATGTATTTCATTCTGATTAGAAATGTATTTCTCTATATTATGTTCTTCAAATTGATTGCATTTTTTCTTTTCTTTATCTTCTTCCTTATCTTGATAAGAATTCTCTTCTTCTGATTTTTGCTCATTATTTTGATAGGAATCCTCTTCATTAGAGTCTTTTTACTTATACTGACAGGAATCCTTTTTATCTGAGTCTTGTTCCTCACTTTGATAGGATTTCTCTTGTTCTTGTGTTTCATTCTGATAACAATTTTCTAGTTGGAGCCATAATTCTTTAGCAGATTTGTAGTGTCTCATATTTTCTTTGACTTGGTTTGACAATCCATCCCGGGTTGCTTTTAAATCTATTGTATTGTTTTTTCTAGCTTCCTTTTTCATTTTTGTTTTTCTCTTAGAAGTAGTTAAGTGTCTGGTCTTACTTACTACTAAATCCCAAACTCCATAACCTCTTGACTTCAAATATCTTTTCATATTTTCCCTCCATGATAAATAATATGTTCCATCAAATAAGAGAGTTTCATTTGCAGAGATAGCAGTTTGTCCACCCATATATTCTAAATATACCTTCAGTGTTTAAACTGTGTTGAAGGAACCTTGCTCTGATACCAATTGTTGAAATGTATACTTGACGCTGAGAAGGGGGGCGGGGTGAATTAATGTCAAAAAACTTTGGACAATTTTCCACTTTTCACAAACTAACTGAACAACAAATATTTATTTCATTTTCTCAATGAATATATATAAAAGAATAAATACTTCATTTATGTATTTAACTTGAATGAATATATAAGATCAATCTTTGAATTTTTTCTTTAAACAATTATGAGAGACCCAACTCTCTGTTACAAGAGCCAACTTGTAGTTCTTAGATCCAACTGAGAAATGAGGAATCCAACCCTCATAACAAGTCCCATCTTGTTGATCTTAGATCCAACTGAGATGTGAGGAATCCAACCCTCATACAAGACCCAACTTGTAAATAGGAAGAAACCTGATATAATGAACCTTCATTCAATCCATTATATATAATTATATATATTTCAACAAATTCAACTACTCATATTCTCACCATTCTTTCTTTTTTATATAGTCTTTCAACTGGTGTGAATTTGAATCATTGTATCTTTTGATTTTGAACCATTGTACCTTTTCATTTAAATGATAATATTAATCTTTAAATAATATCATTCTCCTTTTTATTCTTTATTCATAATGCTCATGAATTAACTCTCTTTTAACAATGATTGTGTGTCGGTTCTTTTGTTTTCATGAGTTGATAACATACATGGATCGACTCATCATATTATGCTCATGCTTGTGTTGCCTTCTTAGTTCACTAACAAATCATATTTCATATTTTATCGATTCTATGTACTGTTCTAGTGCTAACTCTCTATCAAATTAAATATGTATGAGGCACTTCCTTAAAACCATTTACATATGACCATATGCGCAAAACCATGGGCTTATTTTCTAAGTGATGTTCCCAACACCGCCTCTTCTTTTTCTCTTTGTTTCTTTGTTCCATACCACCACAGGTGGTGACTAGGCGCTACGCCAAGCGATTGCTTGATCACTTATCAAAATCAACAGTCACATTTTAATATACTCATGATATGTATGACTGTCGATACTTCGGGACTTTGTATTTCGTGACTTATAGCCTCTATAATCCTTCAAATATCCTAAAGCATATTTCTCCGACGTAGATCAGACAGTCGATATATTATTTGCACGATGAATGATTCTCATTCACTTCAGAACTTCGACTATTCGTGGCTTTTGAGCTCTAGAGTAACAATTCCTCCAAAGAGATTACCTATCGAATAAGTCATACAACAACGATGACTGGTTGATGTGAGTTAACACCTCCACTTATGCTATCCTTCCACTGTACTTGATCAACGGTCGAGAACACTCTCGAATTAGATCAACAGTTAGCGTTAACTTCAACCTTCAATGCTTCAGGTGATTTATGATGTTAGAAACTAGTTTCCCCCGAGGTACATACTCTCGAAGTGACATAACTTGTTGACGTCACTGCTGACTTAGCGCTGGCTGAGTGGCTTCCATGTGTCACTTAAATTCATGAATTACACGTACCTGAAATTCCAATTTCATCTTGACACTTGTCATCATATGATTTTTCCACATGTCCTTGCTGACATGGTCTTATGAGGTAGATCTCATGTCGCGACAAATATCCTCCTCTTGGATCTAACGACTGTGAGAAATTCTATATCAGTGGTCTAGATTCATTTTGGCCTTCGGGAATTTGGGTTATCTATTCCCAATTCTCAATTCTCTCGAAGTGAGATTACCCGAATAAAACTTGAGAAACTTAAATTCATTTAATAGTCCATATTTAACGCTAAAAGCCTAACACAATCCAACTGTTGTCGATATTTCGGCTATTTCGGGATCTTTTGAATTCTTGATCAAGGACTATTATTAGTTCTAGATCAATGGTGTAGATTCATTTCGACATTCAGGACTTTGGGTTATACTCTCCCATTTCCAAAATCTCCTATAGTAAGATTCACCGATTAAACCTTGATCATCTTGACGTAATCTCATGATCCATTTTCAACCAATCCAATGGTCGAGAATTATTCTGGAGTAGATCAACGATCATGGATGATTGTGGGGTCCCAACTAGCACGAAATTTACAACTATCATTGATCTCCACAATGGAAACCGCTTGTTGGTAGTGGAATTGATGCCAAACGTAGGTCTATTTGGTGGGTGACGATCGACGGTCTAGACTAATTGCAGGATTGGAATTAATGTGTTGCTTAATTCTCCCTTCATGCTCCGTAATCAATCCCTGCCTTGATCTGGTGCTTTCATATCCGATGATCACAAATTGATCTGATCGTTGACCAATCCTCCAATGGTCCTTCTCTTGTAACTCCTAGATCTGACGGTCTAGATATAATTCTTCAAAACTCTGACTTCACCTCATTTTAATGATATTTCTTCTGATCATTATATCTCCTGATATTTAGAGTAGATTCCTCTTCACCTTGCTTTATGTCTTTCTATGCAACTAATTCTTAAAACTATCTCAATGAGAAATATTCTTTCTTGAATCCTTTGGAGTTTTCCTATGGGGATTTTGATATTGACGACATTTCTAGAATGCGCTCTTCCTTCTGAGATTTGATTAATGTCCTTGATTATGAGATAGAATATTTGCATACTATTTGACATTTTCATTCTCTGCTAACTATTATACTGTTGACATCAATGACAATTCATTAATGATAACTTATCAATAACAATTCATCATCACATCACAATGACATCGACTGTTGACATCAATGACAACATATTAAAGACAATATGTCCAACAGATCCCATTGAAAATTTCCCAATTCACAAGCGAGATCCATTCGGAGGAATCAAGATCTTTCTAGACCGTGAAATCTGGGGAAGTTGCGAAAAGGATAGTCTTTGAATCCTTGAGAACTTCATGTGTTTGGAGATTTGAAGGTTCAAGGAGAAGGATCACCGAAGTATCGAAGCTATGAAGTATATCTAAGTCATCGGTATCGAGGAGGATATGTGGCAGTAGATCAAAAAGTATAGGAGATAAAGCTCCGAAAGATTTGCGTGAAGCAAACACTACTACATATTGTAAAAATTTCGACGTTTTATTTGTGGCGTTATGGACAAAATTGTTCATATTGTCGTAAAATAGAGGAAATTTATAAAAAAAAAAATTCATGTTGCACGATAACGTCGCTCTTGCCACGTTGACGTCTCTCTTGCCACATTAACGTCGGTCTTGCCATGTTAACGTCGCTCTTTCCACGTTTTCCACTGGAAGGTCGCTCTTGCCACGTTTTCCACTGGAACGTCTCTCTTGCCACATTTGTGAATATGTATGTCGCAATTGCCACGTTAATGTCGCTCTTTCCACGTTAACTTCTCTCTTACCATGTTTTCCACTAGAACGTCTCTCTTTCCACGTTTTCCACATGGAATGTCTCTCTTGCCACGTTTGTGAAAAGGTATGTCACAATTGCGGCGTTTTGGAAACTAGGTTTTCCCCTCCAATGGTCACCTTAATATGTTCACCAAGTCAAAATACCAATGGTCACTTAGGACTTTTTTATGGCGGAATTGCGACATTACAAAATCTATAAATATGTTGAATTTGATGGATGTTGCGACAAGTTTGCTATAATAACGATGCTTCTTACTTCTTGAAGAAGAAGTAACGAGTAAATTGGAGTGCCAACAATGCAGTAAAGAGGATGCTCTAGTGATATTTTAATAGAGGGAATCTTGCATCTTCACATGAGATATCATCAAGACAAGATGGTAGAGGAAAAGTAGCAGTGCCATTATTCAATTCAAGATCAACATCACACACCATATCTTGAGAAAAACTAGGGCTTGCAATGAAAAGCATAAGGTATATGTTGCAACCATTATCTCTGCCTAAGACTTCTTCTGATGACCATTTTTCTAGACAAAGGGAAGATACCATGCCCATTGGGCACTCTTCATCATTAGCTATATCTTCCACCCTTAAAATAGACATGGATTAGGGATTAGGGTTTAAGTGTTTAAGGGTCAATGGCTAAGGGGTTAGGGAATTTAAGGATTTTGTGTTAAGAGATTAGTGATTAACTAAGGTTGAGGGATTAAGGGTTTATGTAAGGGTTTAGGGTTTGGATTGCTAGGTTTAGGGTTTATGTAATCTACACTTAATAGCAAAACACAAAAAAGAGAGATGTAATGTGAATGTGAATGTCATGGCCAGTCCCAAGGGATCATGGAAACAATGCTGTAAAATATATGCATGGCAATATAATATAACATAATCTTATATTGCAACTGACCGATCAATATAAAATATATGCAGGGTAAATACCTCCCGCATCTACCATAATATTAACAGAAATAAAGACTTTAAAATACTCTTGGTTTCCTCTCCTCCTAACATAGTTTTATGTGGAAAAATAGTAT
>ML784636.1:92056-106428 GCA_009831015.1 Picea engelmannii | reverse complement strand
GCGGGAGTGCTAGTAGGCTGTGGCAGGGCTGCTGTCCACACCTCTCCCTCAATCTCTCTGGAACTCATGTGCGGCCCCTTTACTCCATATGTGAGTCTGGTCGGCAAGCTATCGTCAGCCTGCATCATCAACCATCATGTCAGATCATGTCAACAACATATCATAAAATCAATAGTCCTATCATAAAAAAAAAACCATATCACCGTAAATGAAACAACTTGAATAGCCCACTCCCTGACTCAATCCGGAGTCCAAGGGAATTCCACTGATGTCTCTACATCCTCAAGGTCTGAAACCATGCACACTCAATGAAACTGAGTCAGCAGCACCTGTCTACATCAAGGTAGTAAAAACATCCTGTCATATAATTTAACGCATCATACTGAAGGAAAAAGTTTTATCATCATAAAAATCCAGATCACTTGCGACCAAGTGTCCTCAAAGAATAAGTTTGGTAAGTGCGCCAGAGAGGGATGTTACAATCGCTTCTTGAAAAGTGATTCGAGTTGTAGTAGCCTCTCTTTCTCTGAGACAAATGTTTTCCAATGATTGATTCACAACTCGGAAATAGTTTTGAATAATTTTCCGCTTATCAAAAAGGCTTTGTTTCACTGATTCTAGTTGTTTACATAATTCCAGTGCCTGTTCTTGAAAAATGAATATATCTATAACCATGCTTTCAGTCAAGTTCAACTTGGCTTGTACTTTCTTTACTAATTTAATTTGTTGAATAACCCACTTTTTGCTCGCTTTCACATTCTTGCACATCTCATCAAGACTAGATTTGAGAAGTTGAGTTTCTTGTTTATCACTAGATCTAGCCTCTTTAAGCCCTTTATTGACTTCGTCTCTGACATTCTTTTCTGTAGTCCTCATTTGATTTTGTAATTGGCTTATCAATAGATTTATTTGTTTCAATTGCTCTACCATATTCTCGACTAACCACTGATTGGCTATAGCGAAAGCACCTAATGAACCAACCATTTCCTTGGTGAGATCTGAATCCTCCAAGCCTTGTCCATCAAATATCATCCTTTGACTTTTGGATACTACCCCTTATTTCTGATTTGATTCCCTTCTAACTATGCCCCTTCTTTTCGTGCTAAAGAAAAAGTTCGAAGAAGGCATCTCTTCAAGCGGGATCAGGGTAAGATCACTTGCAAACGTAATTTCAGGACGATGATTTCTGAAACTTGACTGTAGAGGAGTTAGTGTTGTAATAGGACTGCCTATCTCTATGAACTACTTTCCTTATATTGTTTGTGAGGTATCAGTATGGGTGAATGACAATAAAGGAGGTACCATTTGTTTATGTTTTAGTAGTGTCTCATATTCTACCTTTGTCTGCGTCCCTAGATACCTTGCCGACGAGGATTCTAATTCTTGTGTAGAGACTTTGAGATTCTTTGGAATTTCTTTGGTAGTTTGTTTACCAAAAGACTCTGGTCCAAAACCTGGAGGTATGGATCCTTGCACCGGAGGGGTGATTATTAATTCTCCTTGTAGTATGTTGGAAAAAATACTCCATCTGTTCTTTTGGAAAGTGAACAAACTAGCCTATTCGTCAGGGGATAACATCTGAACTCTTCCTTGTACCTCCTCATAAGATCCGATTCCCCTGAGTATATGATCATATGGGGAATCTTCATGCATATATATTTTCATATTGCATTGAGATAGGTGGTTCTCCACGATCTGGTATGTATCATGTATTTTGAATTCAATGTCAACCAATTTGACATCCTCTAAAGCTGCAGCCACTACTTGGTAATGGCCAAAATTGAACAAGGAAAACCTTCCAACTTGTAGAGGAAAACTTGGCCAAACTTTCTTCTGAGTTGATTTTAACTCTTTTCCAATGACTCATGTTACCGTCTAGTAAGCCATTTCTCTACACACTACTCTGTCAAGAATTTTTTTTTGGAGAGCATGAGGAGAAAACAAGCATTCAAAAACCGTGATATAGGAGAAAGTTTCTTTAATGAACCAATCTGCAACCTGTTTAAGGTTTCCCATAATTTGATCTGAAATTCGAGGAGGTGGATGACCATATAGTGGTTGATGAATGGGGATAACTACATTATGACAGATTTCATAAAATAAATCTTTGTCCTTTTCCTCCCATAGTTTGGAATGATAAAAATGGATAGGTTCATCACTGGTCGGGTTCCAACTCGAATTCATCAATGGGAATGGAGTCATAAAACAGATGGCATCCATTACATACGCAGACATATAAAAATGGGTAGGTTTACCTTTTGAATTCACCATTTGATACTCAGTAATTTCCTCGGTTAGGTTATCTGACATCATCTTAGCCCAATCGAAAGTGAAACCCTCGGCTACCTGATGCATGATTGATACCCATTCCACCGGGAAATGAGTAGGGATTTTCTTTCCAAATATTCTACATAGCATCATGGCTATATAGAACATATAATAATTTAATGACGTGGTGTAATAAACACCATGTGAGTCAGCTCTGAATTTTGTTGGAATTCCCCACCAGGTTTTAACTATATTTGGTAGCTTCGGTTAAATTTCACACATTCTTTTTTTTCAAACTCCATCATGAACGCAACATTACAAATATATTTTGGATTAGGGGATAGCTTGTACATTAATTGGAGCTTTTCCGGCCTGAAAGAGCCAACACAAATCTTTTGGTGGTTGATGATGCTCCTGGTCTGCACATCAGTGTTTTCCAGAACCAAGCTTATCATGTCATTATATGGCATGAGCTTCGGCCGTGTAGCTATTTTATGAAGCTCAGATTCTTCTATAATTTTGAGTTTGGTTCTTTGAGTGTCGTTCTTTTCATCTCCAGAATCGTCTGGGAAATTTATAACTTCATGCTCCAAGATTGTAAAAATATGCATCCAAGATCTAATTGAATCTACAACATGTGGCATAGTATCAGACATAACGTATGCGTTCAGATTTGAACCTTCACCGGCATCATCATTCTTCTTCGGTGTTTTCCAGGGTGCCATGATGTTAGAAATAGAACGCAAATACCTGTTATAGGGGAGAATGCGTAATCTTTCCTTGGATAAAACTCAATACTTTGTTGAAGGGACAATGAAATTCAAATAGAACATCTTTATTTATGCTCACCTTGCATTAATTCGAGCATGCTTTTACGGATGATGAATTTATTGCTTTTAATGAGGAAAGTACATCTGGTGATACACACTCTACACTGGAAATCATTTCCTTTGATCCATAATTAATATTATTAAATATCGACGATTCATGATCGAGAGTTTTGGATGGAACAAAAATGAAATATCTCGAAAGCGAATGCGCAAAATATTAATTTACACTATTAATTTCCTTTTAATAAGTTAATTATTCATGTTTAAAACTCAACTCTTTCAAGAACTTGGGTTTCAAGATTTTTTAGATGTGATGAATGTAAAAACCCCGATTCCTGAAACACAAAATGATTAAATTCTTTGACTTAGTTTAATTTAATTAATCAGGATTTAGTCTTTCGACATTTTACCGCTCATTTTTTGGGTATCAAAATTTTGAAAGTAAAGACGTAACGAAATATCTGAAACGTGAAACTACGAAGCAACTTTCAATGTTTTGACTCATTAATCATTTGGCAACTCCACAAATCTGAAAGATTTAAGATCATTCGATCATACAGAAAAATTAATCAACGGTAATATTCAAACACGCATTGTCCTTATTTAAGAAAAAAAATAAATTTATTAAAGTCTAAAGTTTAGAAAAATATGTGTTCCATAAAGCACCATGCCGCCTAGAAGACGTGTAGAGACACTTGTAAAAAATCGAGCTGTGGAAAGGGAGATGAGATAAATCCATGAAATATTAGATGCTATGGAGACATGATAAATAAGAGCACCTGATGTTGTAGACGTTAGTGGTGCAGAGAGCAAAGAAAGGGAAGTTGGAGAAGATGCATGAGAAGATGTTGTAGAAGAACGCTTGTTGGAAGTTGTTGTCAAATTGGGATCTAGAGAAAAAATAGAAATCTCAATATACAAAGGCAACCTAGATGTGGAGGAATTTCTATATTGGATACAAGCAATGGATAAGTATTTTGACTATGAAGACGCCGATGAAGAGAAAAAGGTGAAACATGTTGTCACTAGATTGAAGGGACATGCAACAATGTGGTGGGATGAACTGCAGGCTGACAGAAGATGCAAAGGAAAGAAAAAGATCAAGAAATAGGATAGAATGGTAGCCAAGTTGAAATCTAAATTCATACCCCAGGAATATCTGATAAATTTGTTTAGGAAGTTGCAAAACATGAGACAGAAAGGAATGACAGTAAAAGAGTACACAAAGGAGTTCTATAAGTTGAACATCAGGGTTGGACAGAGAGAAAAAGATGATGAAAAGGTGGCCAAATATATTAATGGCCTAAGATATGGAATCCATGATGAAATGAATATTATAGCAGTAAGAACAGTGGAATATTCTTATCATATTTCTTTGAAGGCAGAAGAGAAGTTGGCCAGAAAACATCGCTAGCAAAGTAGAGGAAGAAGTCTAAATAGAGGTAAGGAAATTGTCCATGACAAGGCACATAAGCACAAGGTTGAGACTTGAAAGTTTCACAGCCATATAGAACGAGGAGGAAATTCTCGAGGGAGACAATATGGTGGAAGAAATGTTTTTCCTCAAGGAAGAGGAAGAGACAGAGGATGAGAGGTGAAGTGTTATGCCTGTAGAAAAACCAAGACACGTGTCCTTGGAATGCCCCAAGAGAAAGAAATAAGGAGGAGGCAAAGCTCACATTTTGTAAGAGAAGAATCATAATGTTGAGGTAGAAGGTGAAGAAGACGGGAGATCCTTGGTGATGGAGAAGGTTCTCTTGAAGCCAGAGCCAGAGGTGGAAAAACTAGTGTAGGGGAACAATTTTTTCAGAGCTGCTTGTAAGACTAAAGACATAGTATGCAAGGTGATAACTGACAGTGGTAGAACTAATAACTTAGTATCCACATAAATGGTGGAGAAATTGGAGCTGGATACAACTGCACATCCAAGTCTGTATAGAGTCTCATGGTTTCATAAAGGTCACCAGGTAATGGTAACTAAACAATCCCTAGTTGATTTTAAGATAGGAGGATATAGAGATGATATTTGGTGTGATGCGATTCCAATGGATGTATTTCATGTATTGTTGGGGAGACTATAACAGTTTGACAAAAATGTCATTCACGATGGGAGGAAAAATACTTATACCTTGGATAAAAATGGTAGGACACACATGCTACTACCCATAGAGGATATGAGAGTGAAGGAAGAATCCAACACAAGTATACTTCTCATGAGTGGAAAGGAATTCCTAAGTGAATTCACGAAGGAATAAGAGATAAAATTTGTTGTGGTGAGGAAGCCCAGAGTCATCCTTACAAGTACTTCTATGGATGATCTTCCTGAAGAAATTCAAGAGTTGTTGGAGAATTCTGTTGACATATTAGTGGATGAGCTACCTAGCTCATTTCCACCCGTCAGGAGTATCAACCATCACATTGATATAATACCAGGAGAGAGTCTGATGAACAAAGAAACATACAGATTGATGCCTCAAGAGAATGAGGAAGTAAAAAGACAAGTCCAAGATTTGATGGACAAGGGTTTGGTTAGGGAAAGCTTGAGTCCATGCGTAATACCAACTGTGTTGAGTTTGAAAAGAGATGGAGGATGGAGAATGTGTACAGACTCAAGAGCCATAAACAAAATCACCATCAGGTACATATTTCCTTTTCTCAATATGGATGACTTAATGGATTGTTTGAGGAGAGAAAGATATTTTTGAAAGATAAATTGGAAAAGTGGATATCACCAGATAAGGATGAGAAGGTGATGAGTGGAAAACAACCTTCAAAATGAACGAAGGTTGTAGGAGTGGCTTGTTATGCCATTTGGCTTGACAAACGTCCCGAGTACTTTTATGAGGTTGATGAATGAGGTATTAAATTTTTTTATTGGTAAGTTTGTGATTGTATATCTGAATGATATATTAGTCTTTAGTAAAACTGAAGAAGAGCATTTGAGGCATTTAACATTAGTGATGAGAAGATTGCAGTGGGAGAAGCTGCTAATAAATCTGAAGAAATCCTCTTTTATGAAGAAAAAACTCATTTACTTGGGTTTTGTAATCTCTTCAAATGAATTGAAGATGGATCCAGACAAGGTGAGAGAAATCAAAGAATGGTCATCGCCAAGAATCATATTCGAGGTGAGAAGCTTCCATGGATTAACAAGTTTCTATAGGAAGTTCATTAGAAGTTTCAGTGCAATTTGTACACCGATATTAGATAAGATGAATAAGAGACAAAAATATTTTAAGTGGAGAGAAGAAGCTGAGAAAAGATTCACGATATTAAAGGAGAAGATAATAGAACAACCGATTCTGGTCTTGCTAGATTTTGGGAAGACGTTTCAAGTATGATTTGATGCTAGTGGAGTCACAATTGGAGCAGTCTTGAGGCAGGACAATAAAATTGTTGCATATTTTAGTGAGAAGCTCAATGACACCAAGAGTAAGTACTCCACATATGATAAATAATTTTATGCAGTAATTCAAGCCTTAAAGAAATGGAGGCACTACCTTGTTCCAAAAGATTTTTTTTTGTATAGCGATAACCAAGATTTACAATTTATAACCAGACAAGAGAAGTTAAATAAAAGACATCCTAAGTGCATAGAGTTTATGTAAAATTTCACTTTTGTCATTAAACATATTTTTGGTAATGCTCACAAATTTGTTGATGCATTGAGCATGAGATGTATAATTCTGTAGGAATTTCAAGTGAAAACCTTAGGGTTCAAACACCTTAAGGAGATGTATTTTTATGATACATATTTTAAATATGCATATGAAGCATTTGCAAATCCTGTACTTAGGTATATAAGCCAGTGGATAGAGTATCTGATTCAAGGTGAACTTTTATTTAAAGTTAGCCAGTTGTGCATATCAAAGTGCTCAATGAGAGATAATATGCTGAAGGAAAAACATAGTGGAGGTCTAGTAGGACATTTTTGTCACGACAAAACATTTGTACAGTTGAACAATTCATACTATTGGCCAAGTATGGTGGTAGACGTGAATAAATTTGTAAACATATGTAAGATTTTCCAGCATGCAATAGAAAAGATACAGAACATTGGGTTGTATCAACTATTTCCTATTCCATATAGGCCTTGGGATGCAATAAGAATAGATTTCATGTTGGGATTACCGAGAACACAAAGGGGATGTGATTCCATATTTTTTTTAGTTGATAGATTCTCAAAGATGGCATACTTTATCCCATGCCAGAAAACTAGTGATGCAACGCACATTGCAAATATGTTTTTCAAGGAAGTTGTGAGACTTCATGGGTTTCCCAAGAATATTGTCTCAGATAGGGACACTAATTTTTTTGGTCATTTTGGGATGCAATTATGGAAGAAGTTGGGGACAAAACTTTTATTTAGTTCAATATATCACCCTTAAATGGATGGATAGACTAAGGTGGTAAATCAAGGTCTAGGGAATGTTCTGAGGAGTTTGGTCACTGAACATTATAGTCAGTGGGATCAGATTCTATCACAAGAAAAGTTTGCATACAATAACTCATTAAACAGGAGTACAAGAAAGAATCCATTTCAAATAGTATATGGGATGAAGCCAAGTGGATTATAAGAGTTGAAAAATTTGGAGCAGAGTGAATTCAAAAGCACTGGAGTAGAAGACTCCACTGCAGAAATGCAGAAGCTTCATAATCAGATCAAAGAGTAGTTGTAGAACAACAACAGAGAATATAAACACAGATTTTATTAGCACCTGAGAGAACTTCAATTTGAAGTGGGATATCAAGTTATAACACATCGGGAAGGAAAGGTTTTCAAGGGGAACATATAACAAATTGAAAATGAAGAAGATAGGACCATGCAAGATCCTAAGGAAATTTCATGCTAATGCTTATGAGATAGAGCTGCTAGAGGGTGTGGGTATATTGCTCATATTCAACATTTCAGACATGTATCCTTACAGGGAAGATGACACCAGAGGATCAAAAAACTAGAAAGAGATCCAATGGGAGAAGTAGATGATTGTAGAAGAAAAGTCGCATATGGAGAGGATCATAGATCGAAGAATTGGAAAAGAACTAGGAGAAAGACTTATTTTGAGTATTTGGTAAAGTGGAAAGGTCACCCAATAGAAGCTGCGAGTTAGGTAAATGAAGAATATATTCAAAAACATGGAAAGTCGGTGTAGGAGCTCATGGATAGGATTTCATGTTTTTTTGTCCAGAGGAGTATGATGCAAGAGCATCGTCATCAAAGTGCAAGTGGAGGACAACTCACTGCCATAGCACGCATTTTGAAGTGATTTCAAAATTTAAGATGGAATGCCACACAATTATCTTGAAAAGATTGTAATTAAAGAAGATCTTAAATGTTTAAGAGGTTGAACCATCATGTGAGATTGATGGGGATTGTAATTACTTTAATGTCGTAGATAGCAGTACAAATTTGAAGCATTCTCTCTTATCTGTCTGTACCAATCATTTATTGTAATAAGACTTAGTATTTGAAATATTTTGATTTGATAGGATATCACTAAGGTAGTTGGAGGGAAAAGATCGATGAGCTCTTTTTGTATAAATAAATGTATTGTTTCCCAAATGGGGTTGTTGAAGGTTATTTCTAAAAGCTATTACAGAGAGCTGCTAAGAGTTATGTAGAAGTAGCTACAGAATATTATTGTTGTTAAATATTTTTAAAGGTTATCGATTTGTATGAGCCCATGTACATATCATTTGAATGAATATAACAGGGAAGCGTTGATCGAAATGTTTGTTGTTGATGTTAGTGTGTCTATCTGAATGAATGGTAGTCTTTATGTTTAATTACAATTCTCTGTTATTACTTGTCATTATGTTATGAATTCTTTACATGGTTGAATGTATGAATCTGTGAGGATTAGATAAGTTTCAATTCTTTTTCTTCTACGAGTTTATGCAAGGAGTGCATAGTGTTCACAAGGTGTGCATTGACATAGTCTATCTCGACTCAGAAGCTCAGAAGAGATAACGTGAAGTTATATTTTCTAGGAGTGAAAAGTGTATGAAAGGTGTGCATTGACAGAGTCTTTTGACTCAGAAGCTCAGGAGGGGTAGCTTAAAGATTTGTTACCAAAGAGTGGAGAGGATCTCCGAAGGTGTGCATAGGTAGAAACACACTCAACGTTACATGTTTTAGGAGGAGAAATTGAGTTGTGTAAGGAGCTATTGCAAGGAGTACTCAGTCATCCAAAAGGAGTTACGTTAAAAGAAACCCTTTGCAAGGAATGCACAAGGTCGATATTCAGCTAAGTGTCGAATAATTCACTCTAAGAAGTTGAAAAGTTACAAGGAGGAATAAGCTCAAGAGAGATAGACGATGAAAATTCTTCAGTAGGGAGGAGCCCACTGAAAATTTCCCAATTCACAAGCGAGATCCATTTGGAGGAATCATGATCTTTCTAGACCGTGAGATCTGGGGAAGTTGTGAGGAGTATAGTCTTTGAATCGTTCAACACTTCGTGTGTTCGAAGATTTGAAGGTTCAAGAAGCAGGATCACCAAAGTCTCGAAGCTGTGAAGTAGATCTAAGCCATTGGTATAGAGGAGGATACTTGGCAGCATATAAGTAATTCTGGGAGATAAATCTCCAGAAGATTTGCGTGGAGAAAAAGAGATTTTCGTGAAGTCTCCAAGGGTGAAGAGATATGGATCGTTGGATCCAGGAAGGACATAGAACGAAGATTTGTGTGTTATAGGAGAAGAGTTATTAGGATGAAAGTGATAGGAGTGAATCTGAAAGTCCCGAAGGCTATAGTCAACATGATTCGTTGATAAACGGAGGGACATGTGGAGAGTGGAGATTTACTCCGAAGAGAAGTCACTTCGGAGGAATTGGAGTGTGAAGGCATGAGAACTCGCCGAATCTCAATGTCACAAAGGGGGGTAGCCAGAGGTCATAACCCATGGTCATAAGGAGAAGGGTCTATCTGAGGAGCTAGTGCTCTCCACTCATTGTTACCAAATGCGTCAGGAAAATGATGTGCGGGTGAGAAGAACCTGCGTAGGTAACACTAAAGGACCTGTGTGAACTAAAATTTGGGCCTAGCAGAGGCCCGAAGAGCTGATTCGGCTCAAGTATGTGAAGATCCTTGACCGATATGTTGCGCTACCCCTAGGAGAGAAGGGGGTTTGTATCAACTTGTAATTGTAATACTGAAGTTATAAATTGGATTCCGGTAATTTTCTTTAGAACTCTAGATTTCTAGAAAAACATTATGTGATATGAAATTTGAATTGTAATAAGATTTGGAAATATATATCTAATTCCACTTTTATTTCACCTATGTTGTGTCAAAAAAACTAATATCTAATTTGTGTATTGCCTATGATGGTTGTATAACATAATATTTTGTGGAGACCGAGACCTTCTTTAATTCAAAACAATTCTAGATTGTCTTATTTCGCCTTTTCCATTCAATGATTTGTAGGATTTCTGTTTAGATTTTTGTCAATTAATTTAACTCTAAAACACCGAAGGTAATCCACATCATCCTCTACAGATTGTATGTTTTCTAGAAATTTCATGTAGAACCTTGCTTGATATGCCCTGGATGGACAACACCGTAAAATCCTTCATCGATTCAACATTTCTTGCCAGAAATTTTAATTGTAATCAAGTCTAATGGTGAATGGAACGTTGGTAATGTTGTAGATGATTAATTGGAAGGTTATTTTTCCCGTTGATCTATGTTTCTGGGTGCCATTAGAATCCGATGGGAAGCTTTCCCTCTTTCATGAAAGACTCTCATATTTTTTTTTGTTAAAACAAGGAGGCACAGACCTTTAATCTCCATGTACCTAACTCTGCCAGTAGAAAAACCTTGCCAATTGTTGTTAGGTTCTTTTTTCTGGGTCAAGATCAACTTGGATTTGTGAACCGTGCATTTTTCTTCATGTGTACAAATCGCCCAGCATGTGAAACTCCTAGAAATGTTCCCTTGAACCCCGCAATTACGTATTTCCTTTGTCCTGAATTTAAATCTTAGCGCTTAGTTCTTATTAGGGATTGGTTCCCTTGTTGTTGACGTAACACTAGGTGCTTGGGAAAATGTAGCTATCCGACCGCTCGGGAAGGGATTAACCTGTCCATATTTTAGAATACCCACAAAATTCATTCTTACTGCCACAAATTTATAAATTGAATTCCAAGGGATTAGTTTTTTTTTTTGTTTGTTAATTTGTGCTGGACCTGTTGGCTCGCGATTAACCTGTGGCTTGAGAAACCGCGACTCAGGGGCATCTAAGCCGTCAAAATCACCCGGGGATCGCACCCGGCCTGAGCCACACCAACCCTTAACATGGTTGGATTTTTTGTCCCCGCAGGTTTCGAACCGGTGACTTTAACATCACGGAGTGGCTTAACAACACACTCCATCACCGACTGTCCTACACCTCGGGGACAATTCCAAGGGATTAGTTATTGCTACCACGAAATTGTAAATTGAATTCCAAGGGATTTGTTCCTGCTTCCATGAATTTATAAATTGATTTCCAATGATTTTGTTCCTACTGCCACACAATTGTATATCGAATGTCAAGGGATTCATTCCTGTTCCCATGAAATTGTAAATTCAATGCCAAGGAATTCATTCCTTCTGCCCTAGGTTATTTGGAATGTGTTTGCCTTCTTCCTTATTGGTGGATTATCTCTGCGTTTTGTCTATTGCTAGAATGTGTTTTCCTTCTTCCTCATTGGTGGATTTGTCTTTGCGTTTTATTTTTCGATTTTCCCAACAATTGATTCTCATTGTGTTCCATCTCTGGGAGTAACCTCTGTTCCTATCTGTAATGGGAGTTTATTTTTGAGATCCGTTAGATGTCCCCTGTATTTAATACGTTTTTATTCTTTCTTACCCACAACCGGTTCCAATCTTTTAAGGAAGAAAAATGAAAATTTTCGACCGAACCCTTCTTCATCTCCCTGAATCCACTTATTTTAGAGAACAAATATCACATGGAAATTTATCCAGTGCTGACGTGAACACACCTCCCTTATCTCTTAATTAATAATTTCATTCAATATGTAGACAACACTCCTATAGTATCATAAACCTTTTGGGACCTCCTCATTAAAAAGAAAAACAAATCCTTTTAATTGAAAAACAATTTCTCCTACAATACCTTTTCCTCCCTGGAATATCCCTTAAATGTTTTCTTCTTCCACAAGGCTAAAAGTGAACTTTCATAACCTTTTCCATCCTTTAAAAGAGATTCTATATTATCTAAAGAAGGTTTCTTGAAGCAAACTATATAGTACAAATGTTTCCCTTTTTGAAGTTTTCCCTTGCCTAGGCATACACCTACCTTATCTTTTTAGAAGTTGGGATCTTACCTTGTACATTTATTGAAATGGTAATATTATGATATTAGTTTCTCAAGGTCCTTCTTACTATAGGTGTAAATATTGCTTGGTAAATACCTAAAGTTTGGAATCCCCTTTATACTTTTAGATATTGTAACCTTGTAAGGTGGTCCTTAATAGTATCCTCCCAAGGTTGTCATTTAATTAGTGAGGGGATTAACTTAAAAATAACCTTTCATTATTGTAATAATTGGACATAATAATAAATGATGTGTATGATTGAATATGTATTATATTCTCTTCCACCTTTAAAATAAAGTGGATTACGCTGGCGACACTAGAAAAATGTTGACATATGGTTGATTATGTATTTATTTTCTCTTGCGCATTTATACAAGGTTGATTTTAGGATTTTTTTAGTAATCAATCTACTCTTGTGCCACTAAAAATGTAAATGAATAAATGATTGAGAAATTGATTTCCCTTGTGCCATGGATTATGCTAATGATTAAGTAATTAGATTGCTTTGCGCTATGGACTAATGATGGTGCATAAATGATTACACTTTTAGATCACTCATGTGCATTGTAATAATGTTGATGTATGATTTCCTAAGTGATTAGATTAATTGTGTGAATTGGATGATGTTGATTTATGTTTAATTCGGTAATTAGATCACGTGCGTACCTTGAAAATAATGGTGATTTATTGTTGAATTCAGTAATTGATTAATTGCGCGCCTTGAAATAAAATAGATGTTTGATTTTGCGCCATGAAAATAAAATAAGGTTGATTACACTTACACCTTAATTTATGTTGTTATATGATTGATTTAGTAATTAAATTCTCTTGCACCATGAAAAATAATGATGTTGATTAATTGAGCTAGTTGGTTTTCAACTTGATTGTGTTAGTGGGATGTAGACACTTCCTTGTTCCTCAGAACAGTCGCCAACCCTAAGACCTTAAGTGGTAAAAATCAATCGGATACATCCTAGGCTTGAGCATTACTTATGTGTCTTGGAGGTCCTAACCTTGCAGGATAGGCTGGGAGGGTAGTCATTTTAATATTCATTACCTGGTCAATCATTGTTTATAAATTGCTTCATTTGATTGTCATGGTTAAATTGCATCGCTATTTATGTTTATGTGTTGGTGAGGTGTTGATATAATTTATGTTGATTCATTGGTTGCGTCGTTAGTGATTACAAAGATGAGTCGCTTGTAATGATTTTAATTATAATGTCGTAGATTGTACCCTATCTGAATTATGTGTTGATGTTATTTTCCTAATGCTTCAATTTTTTTTTACCTATTATGCTTAGCTTTTCCTAATTGTAATGAAAGAGCCGTTACAAAATATAAGACTATACACAATCAACTATGCACCATTTTAACACATTAATATGAAATGGATACATTTAGCCTCACACAACATCTTAACCCAAAAATACAAAAATGCCCATGGGAAATATCAACATCAATAAAGTGAACCAATTAAACCTTTTTGGTATAGCTAAAAAATAGATTCTTTAGTAAATATAAGACTATACACGATTATCTATGCACCATTTTAGCACATGAATATGAAATGGATATGTTTAGCCTCACACAACATCTTAGCCAGAAAAAATCAAAAGTGTCCATGGTAAATATGATAAGAGTCAATGTTGAAGTTATATTCTTCACAAATGAGAAGAAGGAGAATAATAAAAATAAGTTACATATACTCTCAAAGAAATAAAACTCAAAATGGCGAATGCTAATATTGAAGATAATGATATGAGATAATGGTTAGAGACTTAAAGAATGAAAAACGCTAAATACAAGAAGAAGGAGAATAATAAAAATAAGTTACATATACTCTCAAAGAAATAAAACTCAAAATGGCGAATGCTAATATTGAAGATAATGATATGAGATAATGGTTAGAGACTTAAAGAATGAAAAACGCTAAATACAAAATTAAGT
>ML784636.1:72735-92006 GCA_009831015.1 Picea engelmannii | reverse complement strand
TAAAAGTTACACACGTGTTTAATGTTATGGGAGAATGGTGGAGGATTATGAGACTTGGTATGATGGGATTGTGTAGAAAATATCATATTATGCCCTCTTTTATCTTTCTAAACACTTAGAAGATGAATGCACACAAAACCTAAATGGAGGCTTTTTCATTAATGAGTAAAAATGATGATCTACTATGCATTTGACACTTCTATATTCATATTGATTATGTTTAATATCGGTAAAAGAATGTATCTTACATTTATATTAAATTATTAAACTCAAACCGTGTCCATTTCAAAGTCGGAAGAAGTATAAAAAAATATTGGGACCAACCAAAATTACAAAAATTATCACATTATTAAACTGAAAAACTAAAAATTATTAGTAAATTATTTTGAATGTTTCAATACCTAGTTTGTGGTCATATTAGAGATAGATAAAGTCAATGAAAGTACTAATAGTATAATGCATATGCAGAAGGAAAAATAAAACCTATATATCAAGTGGTTAATATCAATGCAAAATTTAATGATACAAAACTAAGGAGTAGTAGCATTGCAAGGTAAATATCAACTATTGATGCTTAATGTCCAAGTCTTAACAAATAAATATTAAATTCAACTTAAATATTAGATTAGCATTATGAATAAAGGTTAAAATTTTATGTTTAAGGTGAATGAAAATAATCTTAATTTTTATAGCCAAATTCTACGAATTTATGTCACAACTGAACATATTTACTCACTAACGTTTATGAAAAATCACGTGAAAATGAACACAAAATTAGAGGTGGAACAGATCATGTTTCATAATTGACAAACACATAATAAATGATAGTTTGGTATGCATCTTGTACTTCCATATTACTTGTGTTTGGTGTCTACTAAAGCAACATATCAAACCAAGAAAGGAGGCCCAAATTGAATTTGTACTAGAAGTTGAGATTACTTAGCTTAAGTAGCACTAACAAAGGTGATTACTAACTCGTTTTCATGTATAACAAGGGTATTTGTTGAGAAACAAGTCCATACCAAGAAGGCAAAAATAACATGAGACAGATGCATAATTAGCTTGTTATGGTTATAATATCACGTTTATTAGCTAAAAGTATTAAGTATCCATGTCTCATACGAGGCGTATGCATAATTGTAGGCCTAAGAGAACCGGACTAATTCCTTATGGTTATAATCTCATTGGTTTCCTCCCATACCAAACCTCATACAACTTAAAATCCCAATGACAAAATATAATTCAAAACCCTTTAGCCATGAATATGGATCCTTCAAGTGTTGAATTTCATTGTGTTCAAGTTTATCTTTGAATATCACCGTGTGAAAAGTTTATCATTGAATACAGGTCTCTTGTATTCTTTAACTGTTGAATTCCGCTAAATGAAGAAAGATATTTGTAATAGGATTTTTGTAATCTAGATTTACTTCTTATTGGTGTTTGACATTATTATTCATGTTTGGTTATCTATAGAATTTGTAATTGGTCTTATATATGGTTCACAAAAGTTTTTTCACTTATCTATGCTATTCTACATGGTATATGTCTTTGTCATGATGGTTGTCATGTAATCAAGGAACCAATATTTTGTCACAACTTGGTACTATGTATGTACTTCACAATGTATCTTTGCACAATGCAAAGTGGATGTAATACCTTAAGAACAGTCTAATCCCAAAGTGGATGTGCTAAATATTATTATGGGGCAGTGGTACTCTAATATTCAGTCTAATCCTAATGGTCAATAACAATAACATAAATGAATAAGATTAAAGAGTATTTAAGTTAATAATGAGGTTGTAGGAATGCATTACCAAGATAATTATCGGCAAGGCATTATGTACATATTCTACTCATGAGTAAAACAATGTCGTGCAAGTTGTTATAGTTAGTAGTGTGAAAATGATATCACCTTAAGGATAATCAGGCCGCATGTTTAATGGTCAATGCACAGAAGCAACAAAGGGAAATATTAATTAAGGGACGAAGTAATTCATAAAGATCTTTGTATCATACATTTGACCATGTATAACAACTCTAAGGTGTAGATTAATTCATGCTACATAGTGAGTAAACATACTAGTTACTAATGGTTAAGGTTTATGATGTCTAGTTGGTCCTAACTATGTAACACAATGGATATGTGATTAATAGACCCAACTTCAAGACACCACATGATAAAGAGTGACTTTCTGTATTCCACTTACTCTAGCTCTGTAATATCCTGATTAGTCTAGTAAATAGTCTGTTAACTTTTGGTCTATATAGAAGTTAATAATTATATATACCCCTTAATTAATAGTTGCATCATATGATACATAGACGTGGAATGGAATACTATAACACTATTTTACAAGAGATAAGTTCTAGTTAGGTATGACTATATAATTGCAAGAGATTATGTGACATGTAGTTGAGTCATTAGTAAGAGCTCCAAGATTTCTTCTATAATAAAATTAATGACTCGAAATTGTATTTCATTATCCTGGTATGTATCCTATTATGTCCCTAGATAAGAGTGATTAGTAATTTAACCTAAGTTAGCTTATTAATTCCATGGTGCATGAGTAAGAGATATTGGTTAACGAGCACGTAAAATGATAGTAATTTATTCAGGCCTTATTAGTACAGTTGTTTACTTTGTAAGACCAATAGAGGAGGTATTCATGTGTCCTATGGGGTAATTACTTGATTGATCCATGTTGGAATAACTACTTGACTAATATATATGAAATAGTATCGTTCATGTTTATTGGCTGGATAGCTATATGGGTTCAAGCATTATAATATATATGAAATAGTATACTTCAGGTTTATTAACTAGCTAGCTATATGGGTTCAAGCATTATAAGTAAATATAAAATATAAAATGGTTTTACTTTTTCCCCACCATATGTTATTATTAATATATTTTTTGCTTTAGATTTTACGAGGATATGTTATTATTAATATTATTTTTGGGTTTACGATTCAAGTAGAAATAGTGACTCCACTTGGTTTACATGCATGTTGAATACTCCACATGGTCACCATGCATCACACTCACACTTATATGGGTTTGATCCTCCCTCCCTAGAGATCACGTAGTCACTAGATTCAATGGCCTTGTTCAGAAGCACTCCTTGATTTGAAGCACTCATTGGTATGATTAAGAATTAAGAGTTGGGAATCGATCATTATGTGCAACGATGTGAATGGAATTATTTGGGGTTTGATCAGATAGCTCGTAGGAGCTTAGAAGGTGTTTGATTGCATTCAAGGTATGTGAACACAATAGTTTGATAAATGTTGCTTATCCTGGTGCAACTTATCTTGGGTATGTAGTACAGTCTCATCTTGGTCTGATACATGTAAGTAAGGGAAAATTTAGCTGAAAATTCCATCGGTTCTAATTTGTTTCCTTTCTTTATGCATTCTTTTCAAGTGAAACACTGAACTTAACTTTTGTTAAAGTTTTGTTGTATTGAAAGAAATTCAGTTCTATTGTGGTCACGTGATCTCACCTCATTTCAAGTTATAATCATTCTGTAGGTGTGCAGCGTGACTTTGATTCCAACTTCGAATACTTTGAATTCAATAGACCACACCCAGAACATAATTGTGAATACTTTGTATTCAACAAACCACACTCACAACATTTTGTTAATGTTTTGTAACCGAGTGTTTATTTCCTATACTGATAATCTAATATCTCCTTCTTGGATCTTTTATCAGTTTAACCAAAACCATTAGATGGATTTGTATTGAGAATCTAATATCTTGTTTTATGTGGCTCTGTATGACCATTATTATTAGTAACAAAGTAAGAAATGTATAGATATGTTAAACAATAAAATAGTAGAGTAGAATCATTGAGTTCTATGTTCAAAGAGATATGATTAATGATACACATGTCTCAACAAAGTTGATGATAGTGATATGAAAACTAAACACATGCCATTCACAAATTCAACTACATTCTTTTATTGTCATGAATTTGTCATCATCTCTAGATTTCTCTGATATTGTTGTTGGTAGATTGGAGAAAATTGGATTTATATGAAGGGGCAAAACATAGAGTAGCGAGATGTAACAAAACTTCCCTGTCATGAACCCACTTCATTGTGCATCGTTTAAGGAGATGAAAAATAAAATAATTGTTTTGAGTATAATATAAGAAATGTCTGTATCATCCAACAAAATTTAAGTTGAAATGTACATCACATCATCCAACAAAATATTCTAGTTCTTGCAGCTCAAGTAAGTGATATTTCACTGTCCATTGTTTCATAATCTTTGAAAATATGACTAGAATAATGTAGAAACTACTGAGGACCGCATATGTTATCGTTAGCAATGAACATAGGCCTCATATAAAATACATGAATCTTTTATCATTTATATAATTATGCCAGCCATTCTTCTGTCACCTTCTTACGCCTTTCAGATCCTCACACCTCAAGTAGTTGTTGGTATAACATGATATGAATACTCTAATGTAAGGGATTTTATTATCTTCTTTCTGGGATAAAAGGATTGAGGTTCTTGATGCAGTTCCTGATGCTCGTAATAGAGAGGAAGATTCAAATGTTCGAGGTGAAGAGTCTCGACCAACTTCTCTAGTCCAACCATTGAGAATGATAGATAGAAGCTGAGCGAACCAGAGTGGAGTTCTGAGAGTGGTACCCATAAGTAAGCACCCGGAAGAGATAGCACGACCTACCCTCAATAAATAAATTGTTAACCCTTCCCAACAACCTCATAATTAACACAACTAGGAAGTCTTTCAAAGGTTCTCAAATAGGTCTGCCTAGAATGCAATGCCCCCCTTAAAATTCCAGTGCTTCTTGAGAAGATTTTTGGTGATTTCAAGAGTAGGAAACCTCTGCGAATGAAAATGGGAATAATTTGTGCTTCCGAAGAGTATCTAAAAACACAAGAAAGTATAGTTGGTAAATTGCATGGGAGATTTCTATAAGAGATCCTAGTTTGTAAAAGAGAGAAGCCCCAGAATGTTACAGGTTGGGTACAATTGTTAGAGAAACAAAAAATCGTCTCATTAGAGGAACAAGGGACCAAGTCAAGCACTACCACTTACGTTATCGTTAGAAATGAACATATTCCTCAAATGAAATACATGAAGCATTTCTCATTTATATAATTATCCCAACCATTCTTTTGCCATCTTCCTTCTCTTGTCTGATCCTCTGTTTCTGCACTTCAAATTGTTTGGATTTGAATGTATTTTTCAATCTCCTCACAATTAAATTTTCTTACTTTATCTTCAAGTTCTTTTTGTAAATTTATTTAACCCTTTCCCCTTCAAATTTCAGCGCTTCTTGAGAATATTTTTGGTGATTTCAGGAGTGTGTCGAGTCAATAAGAGTGTTATGACATAAATAGAAACATGAAAAAAATAGAAACATATAGAATGTGGGTCCCTTATAACAAAAAAATACATTTCATTCTTGAGATTTGCTATTTCAAAATCAAACTCGTAGTCAATAAGAGTGCTATGACAAAAATATAAACATATAGAATGTGGGTGCTTTATAACAAAAAATAACATTTCATCCTTGAGCTTTCCTAGTTCAAAATCAAACTTGTACTGATAAAAAAATAACTTTCAATTCAATTGAATAAACCATTCTAAACGAGATATGGCCATATCTGTGATAGAGGATATGTAGGAAAATAACTCATTACATATTACTATCAATTTTCAACCAGATTCGTGTATACACATAATCATGGACATGCATGGACATATACTCTACATAAACATCAAAACCATGTCCAATTCCATGTATGCCTTCCCAACCCTCCCTCTAACACACATAGATGAAGGGTTATGAAAATTATCAATAGGAAATCCATTTTTACAAGATGGAGATCCACAGTCACAAATTTGAAGGAATATGAAAACATGAACAAAATATGACAAGACATGGACATAAACAAATAACATATTCATGGATATCAGAGATGTTGAATAAATCACAACAAAAAATCAATTATAGAGAGAAAATCAATGTGAGTTTTGAAGCTTGAAGTTACTTAAAAATTACAGAAGCAACCCACTTGAGAATTCTAAGAGAAACACTGCTCAAGCAACATGTAACACTGCTCAAAATCCTCCTGAGATTCATATATAGCAGGAAAGAAATGAACTCCTCGGTGTTGTTAAATAATAGTAAAATACCACCGTTCAAACAAAGATCACAACACCTGTGAAGTTGCTGCCACGCGGAGATGTACCTAACACATATTAGATATGGACTATGCATAGGAAAAAATTTAATGTTAGGGAAGTAATGCTAACCTGAAAGTTATCACTACTTCATCTTGTACCATGTTTCTTAAGTTTAAGTTCAAACTAGGTAAAGTACGTGAAATTTTATCCTAACTTTTCCTCGATATGAGGCCAAACTCAAAACTTACAATAAAATATCAAATGCAAGTCCAAAAATTTAGGAATTTGCAAAAACTTTAGGTTAAATTCTTGGTTTCTGTGCAAGATTAATAGACCAGTATAGGGATTTGCATAGAATTTGTTGTGTTCTTTGAGAAAGTGTGCATCACTTCCTTAACAATTTATAATATTAAAGCATTGATTTGAGCATCAATTTAACAAAGAATGAATATGTCTAAGTGATGAATTGTTTCTCGAAAAATATAATGACCTAACATTTGCAACCAAGAAAAAATTTCTTATGTTCAAGTGTTTTGTATAAAATTCTAGCTTAAAATTGTTGGTTCTCACTATTTTTCATTTCTTAATGTATTCTATACAACAATAAAACCTATCAACCATGCATTTTTTCAAAATATGTATTAATAAGTTGTTGAAATATTATAATTACTCCTGCAAGTCAATGTTTTAGTTGTAGAAATCTCTAGAAGAGATGAGTTCTCGATATTGACTTTGTCTATTATTAGTAAACCTAGTTCTATATAGTTCTTTTTTATATCTTTCTTGAGATTTATCCTAGGTTTCCATAGAATAAATTATGTGTGTTTGTGTGTGTGTATTGAATCAATGAATCGTCGCCTTTTGGGTTGATCATCTTATTGGTTGAGTTGTAGCTCATTCTTTTGTCCATTTGTATGTTTATTCATGTGTTAATACAACTGTAGTTGCTAGTATTTTTATTCTCCCTCTATCAAAGTGGCATTAGAGAGAGATTGAAGTATCCAAGTAGGTTGAGAAGGTCTAGTGGCACACCTCCTTTATCAAAGGCTCGGGTTGTGTATTAAACAAAATGTCCAAGTTAAGGGACAATAGCCCAGAGATAAGAAAGATTCAAGTTTGAGCTTCATATCTAGTAGGCTATGCCATTTCTAAGTTCAAATTCCATAGGAACATTTTTGGTGTGTTTGAAGTGAGGAAACAAGTCCAAGGTTAAATTTGATTTTAGTTGGGCTATGTTTCCAATCCATGATTGAAGGCTCAAATTTTTTTCTTCAATAGAGAAAAGTCTCGACCAACAAGATTACCCATCTACTCCTAGGATCACAAAATAAGTGAAATATTGTTGTTTGACATGGAAATCAGAGTGAACTCTATTGTTTTGAACGACATTTGTGTGTTATTTTTTAGATAAACTGGCACAATCAAGATTTTTGTGGCAATTAGAGCAGTGACAACTCTTGATATTAGTGGTATCCGAGTCTATTTTTTTTTTTTTGAATGTTGTGAAGTAAAAACTATGGGAGGAAGCAACAAAAGATCCACCTAGGTCATATCCAAGTTAAAAACTAAAGAGGGCGATGAATATATATATATATAATCATTTTTATGCTCCATTTTAAATATTTAGAAAAGGGTAGAGTAAGGGAATTGATATACTTAAAAAGAGGGTGACAGAGTATCAAAAAAGGAAAAAGGTAGAAAAGAAAGAGATAAATAAAGAGAGAGAAGTAGTTATGGTGTGGAGTAATAGACTCACATAGCCATAGTCTTTGTTTTTCACAAGCAAAGGTAGAAACTACAAAAGATGAAAATTGTATTGACAACATATTTAGAGGTATGGGATTGACAATTAGTTGTGAATTTGAATATGAAAATGATTATCTCATATAAAACAAGAATGATGATGTAGAAGAATTTTCTCTCATTCAACAAGGCTTGGATGAGAGCATTATTCCCAAAATTGCAGCAACAACTAGGTCCAAAGAGGTTTGGGATATTATGGAGATGGAATATAGTGAAAGAGGGAGTAACATCGATCAACATAATTTTGAGTCATAATGTGTTTCATTTTTTGATGTAGTGATTATTTTTTACATTAAAAAAGTAAACAAGACATGAAGATTGAAGTTGTCTTGAACACTACAGAGAAGTTTTTTTGCAGAAATTGTAGAAGAAAAAGATGACTTTGCATGAGATGCAGGGCATAAGAATGGTGAATAATGTGAATCCCACAGTGTATATACACATGTGTATGATGAAATTGAAATTTAAGATGAAAATAGAACTACCTTCACAACAATAAAAAAATGTGAAGACAATCTAGCAATGGAACTTGTTGAAGACATGAATGAGGTTGCAGAATGTTGAATTTGATTATGATGATGAATTACCATTTCTTGGGGGGTGTCTTGCAAGTACCAAGTATGATGGATATGAAAGTGGGTATGAAAAATCTACCATAAGTACAGTAGAAGGAATATAAAAAATGAAGGAAACCATAGGAGTTGTTCAATATTTTGCGCCAGTGGAAGAGGAGATGAAATAAGATGAATATGTTTTTTATCTTATACTGTTTGACATAAAGTTCCAATCAATAGTATATGAAGTACAATAATATGAAAAATAATACAAAGAATATGCATAAATATTGAAGAAGGAGACCACCTTAAAGTTGGAGATGAAGAAGAAGAAAATGTATAAAGAATAAAAATTTCGAGCAAAAGGAAGAAAAAATGTATAGAGCATAGAGCTAAGGATACGCTACATCAACATGTATAATTAGAGGTAAAACAAGTTTTTTTTTTAATGATCTCAAGTGTAGTAAGTCTAGATGAGATATAGACATAGATGCCTAAGCCACCATATTATGAATTTTGTAAGGATTGTAAGTCCATAGGAACATTTTTAAATATAAAGTTATAATGGTTAGTATTATAATTGTTAGCGGTTGTAATTAAGATGGAGTGTTGGAATATTGTAATTAATCCCTCTTATTAATGTTTTAGTTGTAGAAAGCTCTAGAGAAGATGATTTGTGAAGATTGACTTTGTCTATTATTAGTAAACCTAATTTTAGATAGTTCTTCTCTAGATGTTTCTTGACATTTATCCTAGTTTTACCTAGAAGAAACTATATATATATTGAATCAATGAATTATCATATTTTCGATTGATCATCTTATTGGTTTAGTCACGAATTATTGGTTTAGTCACGAATCATTCTTTTGTTCATTTGTATATTTATTCATGAGAAAAGTGATTTAACAACCCTAGACATTGAAGACACCATATAATACATAATGGTATCACCTAGGGCTATGGGAGGAATTAAGCATAAGAAAAAATATATCTTGGGACAACATTGTAAGCATTTAGAAAAAAACAAGCACCCATAGTGATTTTTTGTTTGCAGAGCAATAGGGAGAACAATCACTTAACCTATATCCCTAGATGAAATGAACCAAGTGATGCACTAGGAATTAGAGAAAAGTATCTCCCTTGAGCCACTTTAGAAGATACAAAAAAACCGCCAAGTGAAAAAAGACCAGATATGGAACATATGGTCATTTCAACTAAAAATCCTAGCAACGACATATAGAAACTTTGTTAGATGCATGCCAAAATAAAATGAAATGGGATATTTTTTTAACATGAAAGAAGGCATAGATAGGTTCCTTATCCTCGAGTGTAAATATGGCTAGAAATTTGAACACAAAACCAAACTAGCCAGGAACTAAAAATCCTGAGATAAAAATGTAGTGGCTCACACAAATGGGAGAATTTATTTTCACCAACTGAATTTTACCCAATAGTAAGGAAAAACCATACAAAAATTCAAAAACCCCAAGAATGTTAAATGAATAGAGAATGGGGAAATTTATTTTCACCAATTGAAAATAAATTCAACACTAAAAATTAAATTCAACAACCATGTGAAACCATTAAACATTTGAAACCAAACCGATATTAAAGCATCAACCACATGCACCAAGATGTAAAAGGGACCATGGTATGTGAATGCAAAGTTGTTTAAAACCCTAGGAAGCATCCAAACACAAGAGCACACAAAAGAAGAATGATAAATTAACAAAAGATAACCGAGAAATAGAAACCAAACCAAAAAAAAACAAGCACCAAATACGTCCATGAAAATAGAGCAAAGAGAAAGATATGCCAATATACAAAACTTTAGTAAACTCTTAAAAAAAAACTATATTGCTCCTCATCCAAAAAAAACAATAATAATAATTATTAATAATACTAATAATAAAGAAAATTGATGATAATAATAATAAGTACTCATAATGATTAATTACAACCAAAACTACTCATTATCAATAATTATTACTATCTATAGCTACCAAATTTTTGATAGATTAAATTTTTTAAAACTTTAGATTCACTTTTTCTTTAAGACCTAATAATCTTAGACCAAATCTTCCCTATACGCATGGACTAATAATATGTATTCACACAAAGGGTTGATAAGTTTTTGTTGGGAGGTAGAAGAAAAACAAAGCATAAAATTGTGAAAATCAAAGCAAACACAAAACAACAACAATCACACAATTGACACAGTGATTTATGTGGAAACTCAATGTGGAAAAAACCATGGGGCAATAATATTCGGTATTCTTATTATTCAAGGGACAATTACAATAGCCAACACGGGCATACAACCATCATCTCCTCACAAACACATTGTACTCCACAGTATTGTGTGTTTCTCACACACTCTATACACATTGCACCCTCAACTCTATGGGTATGCTCCTATATATAGAATCTCTCAAATAAATAAACTAATGATTATAATTAGATTCACCAGAGTTACTCAATCTGTTCATAGAAGAGTGCATGCATGGACATTCCTAATATAGATGCATACATGTGCATGTGACCGCATGGGAAATTCGTTGTCATGTTTCTAATAATCTCCATCTTGACAACATTTTACCTGATATATCATGTCATTAATTCATCAACTTTTATGTAAGCCAAGAGAAGCCAAACACCATCACAGCTCTGCAACTTCTTTAGCAATACTGTTACATGAACATGCCTACACAATTCACTTCAATATGGACCATTCTCCCTCCATCAGTGACTTGTCTAATAAATTGATGCACTTGTCCCATTTTGATATGTTGAACCTTTAGTCAAATGCACAACACTTTGACCACTACAAAACACCACATCATGTACATGTCCAAACTTACCCAATAAATCCTTTCATTCTTGCAAGACATAACCTGAGGTAGATCTCCTCTCGTCCAAATATCATGAATCATAACCAAAGACTAAATCATTGCAATTGTTGTAGGTCATCATTGTGCTTTCGTGTTTGAATCATCCATTTCCATGCTCTTCACCTAGTTTTTCCATGTGTCTACAGACAAAACCAATTGCATATGAAACACTCACCATTTCCCCTCACAATCATCAAAATTCCTACTAGCACATAATACTTGAGACATATAACCCTTTTCTTCTTCATCAGTTAGGACATAAACCTGAAGAGAACTAGCAATGGAAATCCAAAGAGATTTTACCGGTTTCACATTATTCATAACAAATTTCCTTAGTATCTTCACCACATACTTCTGTTGTGATAATCAAGCTTACCATATTTCTCGTCTTTGTGTATTTACATGCCCAAGATTTAGTTTTCTTCTCCCAGATCCTTCATAGCAAACATCCTAACCAATTGAGCCAACTTGTTGATCTCAAACATGCTTGTCCTTGCAACAAACATAACATATAACACCAAGATAATGAATATACCATAAACACAATAGTTATACTCACTTCTTGTAAAATTTG
Organism: Picea engelmannii; assembly: GCA_009831015.1. Lineage (NCBI taxonomy): Eukaryota > Viridiplantae > Streptophyta > Pinopsida > Pinales > Pinaceae > Picea > Picea engelmannii. The sequence goes on along the minus strand of ML784636.1, from coordinate 80,012 downwards.
GCTCGCCATGAAGGAATCAAACATCTTGTACCATTTGTATGGCATGATTTAGGCCATGCAATGATTCTTGGGTTTGTAAACAAATATGTTGTTGTGATTCTGAACTAACTGTTCTGGTTGTTCCAAATAAATCCCTTTATCCAAAAACAAAATCCATGTAAAACAGTTTTAACATCTAGCTGTACTAACAGAACTAGTGCTAACACAACATGAATAGAAACAAGATTTTAACAACTGGTGAAAAACTTTCATGGAAATCAATACCTTCCAAATACCCTTCTACTACCAGTCATTCTTTGGACCTTTCATCTTTTACTATGTTTAATTTTATAAAAGGAGATTCACCAAACACTGCATCTTTGTCCATGATGATTATGTGGGTAGTAGGATCCCATACTCTCGACCCCTTAATATCATCACAATATCTGGGTCTTACTTAGAATGTTGATAAAAAACATAAGCATCACAACTCAATAATTTCACATTTGAGTAATTACCAAATGACATGTTCATACCTCTTCTTGAATCTTCCAGTCTTTTGCAACCAATGGTGACCGAGTTACTAGATAGCACAACCGCTTATGTCCACAACTATTGTTGCAACTTGGCATTTATGAACATGCATATTCGATCCCAACTTCCTTGCAATACTTTCCAAGTCCCATGTATATGAACCTACCTTCATCATATATTCTCAAACACTTGATTGACCCACTTGTCTAACCTAGACATCGGCCAAGTAAGTAATCTTTCATCGTTTACCTCGAGGCCCATTTACAATGGAGTTCACCAAGCCTTTTATAGGATTCATTACATGCAATCCATGGGCACAATACCACAGGCTACCCAAAGAACATAGACCCAAAAAACCACATCCTTTGACCTAAAAAATCGGATTTAACTCATTAACTTTTCCAACGAGTCAAGGTTAACCCAACATACATGCCCCCCACATATTCAATCTACCTAAATCTATGTTTATACTTTTCATAGGTAACCTCATAAACCAGGGGTACACATACCTATCCAGGTCATTTACATGCAATTAATAATTTTTACAACTCAAAGATAAATACATTTTCTTTTTCTTTTTGTTCAACAAAATCTTACATTTTTAACTTCCATAGCTTACAATTCTTGCAACACCTTATAAAACCAAGCTTTTAACATAGAGGAACAATCTTATATATTTCAAGGTGGAACTCTAAAAATATTTAATTAAAAAACTTAAAACCAAAAAACCACAAATATTTAATATATTGTCCTTAAATCCTTTACAAAATCCTCCGTTTATAATAATATATATTGTGCATAATATATAAAAAAGTTCCACCTCTTTAAATATTATAACATCCACCTATTCGATCCTCTTATTATAATGTATAAAAAGAAAGTCGTTTTCTTTAAGGCGAATCGTCACAAAATATAAAAAAGTCCACCCTTTATAATAATATATATAAAAAGTTCACCTCTTTAAATATTATAACATCCACCTATTCGATCCTCTTATAATGTATCCAAAGAAAGTCGTTTTCTTTAAGGCGATTCTTCACAAAATATATCATGTGCATACCACAAAAAACAAAACCGCTTTCATACCTCTCGTGCATGTAAACTCCAATTTAAAATAGTTTCGACTATTATCTCTACCTCCGCCTCCGCAAGGCATAGACAGCTATGATAACCAACTTATCGAAGTTATCGCTCCTCTTTTAACTTATGCAGATCTGATCGCCCCTTTTGGACAGAATTACCAGTGATAAGCCGTCCAATATCGCGCCTGGAACAAATTTGTCCACAAATCCGTCCTCCGTCTTTCTCCGCTTCAGCGAAAAACAGTCTTGTTGACTATTCATTTCTTCTGAGCTCTGATATCCAGCGACAGGATTCTTTTTTCCTTGGTTTTCAGATCTTTTAATTTACACTTGTTCGACAGTGAAAATACAACACAACAACAGTCACACAATTGACACAGTGATTTTTGTGAAAATTCAATGTGTTTTGCTCACACACTTTACATACATTACATAATATTGGAAGATATTGAAATAAATAATTATAATAAATAGGATGATATTGAAATAAATAATTATAATAAAATAAATATTATAATAACTTATAAATAAAAATTAATCTTAAAAAATATGTTTAAATGAAATTGTAATTGAGAAGATCAACTGATTACAAAATTAACAAAGAAACATTATGTCAAAATTATGAATACAAAAGCCCACTCTTTACAACTCATCACTAGAATTCTAGTTAATAAATCATGATATTAGTATGCAAAAGTGTGTAACCTATTTTCTTAGAGGCCACATCTACTTATAGAATGCGAGTCTCTTCACATTGTCAACTTTGATTAATATTTGACACAATCAATTTTGATGCTTATGTAAAGTGGTCATTTTTTCTTTAGTTAACTTACATACTTATTATATAAACATGGTTATTAAATTTAAAGATAGTGTATTCACACCTAATAACATGTATGCATAAAAACTCTTCTCATATTAAGTTATTTGGATGTATATTATGGTTAGTGTTTTCACACCCAATATGTATGAATAGAAATTCTTTTCACATTGAATTATAATTTTTTTAAGAATAAAGCACTTGCCAATCCATCTACACCCCTTAGGACTTCATATTAAATTATATGAATCTATATTTGACTCATCCTTAATTGTATTAATCATCATATATGGATAAATTAACCATTATGATAAGTAATAATTATTTTAACACAATATAATAAATATAATAACTATATATTCCAACATAACTTTAAATAAAATAAATTTAAATTTAAATATAACAAATTTAAAATATTTAAATTTAATTCCACTTTATTTTTTTAATTTTTTTAATTGTTATAATATCTTAAATGTGTTGGGATATTTTAACCACGAAAATATTAACCACTTTTTAATTGTTATAATATCTTAAATGTGTTGGGATATTTTAACCACGAAAATATTAACCACTTAAAACTTTATATTCATCCATAAACAAGTTTGATCCAAATCTTTTGACAATGCTTCAGCTCCACGAAATATGTTAATAGTTTTCACAATAATTTTCACAACCAATTACTTAGTAGATGTAGGAGATAATCTAAGAGAAAAAAACATGGAACTTTAAAAAAAAAATTGACTAATAGTTGTATACGTGTTTTCTTATTTGTTTGAATGGAAAATTAAAAGATATTCCTTCTATGTAATATGTAATATTGGCATTTTTTTATCCACACTCTTATGTAATAGATAAAGATTATTTGTAATTTATATATCATGCTCTATATGATAATTTTTTTTATTAAAATATTTTTTATTTTTATTTATTTAATTTATATATTATATTAATATATATAAGAAATTAATATTTACATGCAAATTTATATAAAATAAAATTTTAGGAATCTACATACTATAAATATATACAAAATTATGGAAAATTTTAAGGATTCATTTTTATATCAAAGTGTATAAATTTTTGTGTATCTTATTAATCTTTTAGTTGCAAAAAATAAAGTATTTGGTAATATTTTTGTAAAATTATTCAAATTTTTAATGATTTTATCTAGTTTCTAAATTTTTTTTGTGATCTTTAGAATAAAATAAATTTATCCTATAAAATTTGGATGAATCATTTTAAAAAACAATTTAGAAATGGATGAATCTTTTTTTGGAAAAAAACATGGAAAATTATCCACAAGAAAAATTTAACCCCTAAAATTTTCCTTTTACAAGACTACATTGTTTTTCTTCTATCAGTTATCTCATCAAAACCTCCCCATAAATATCTCTTAACTATTGAAATGTCTAAAATGTCTTCAGGTTCCTCTCTACCAACTATGTCTACATGTGTATATGTTTATAGATTTGGATTACCACAATCAAGTTTATAAGAAAGAATTATTATTTGTGTGCACTAAAATATAAACCTAAAATATAGATACTTTTTCATTTCATTCATTATAGAGAATTTATTTTTTTCAATTCAAAATATATTTTTAATGAATTTCCTTAAATGACAAAAACTTTCATGTTCTAATCAACACCATGTTAATACAATATGATATATTGAATCCTTAATACATTTCCTTAAATAACAAAAACTTATATGTTCTAATCCAACACCATGTTAATACAATATGGTATATTAAACCCTTAATTCATTTGTCAAATGAAAAAAAACAACTTGTATATTCTAATCAAAACCATGTTAATAAAGTATGATATATTGAACCCCTTAAGGTGATTTTCTATTAAATATATTGCATACCCATGAATTACATATTTTGACTTAATTTATGTAGTTAATTTTTGTTATTATTGAGGTTAAATCTATGATAATGAGAAGTATAGAAAATTCAATCAACTACTAATAGAAAATAATGTTTGTAATTTCAAATAATAATTACTTTAAAAAGGATAAAATTTCATAAATTTTGTCAATCTTGTAGTTTTTCCTACCAAAATCACCTTTTTCTATAACGAGAGGTATATTAAATTTCTTTTCCTACCATGTTGCTTTCATGTTGTTTATGATAACGAGAGGTATAGAAAATTCAAGCAATTACTAATAAAAAAATAATGTTTGTAATTTGAAATAATAATTATTTTAAAAAGACTAAGTTTTCATAAATTTATGTCAATCATGTTGTTTTTCCTATCAAAATCAGCATTTTTTATAAAAGTATTTTTTTTGAAATTTTAATATTTCATATAATTTTTTTATCACATTATTTTCTTTTCATATTAATTATCATGGAAGATTTTTTCATTTTTTAAATTGAAAACATATTAATTATCATGGAAGATTTTTTCATTTTTTAAATTAAAAAAATTGATTCAAAATATTACATTACATATTACATTACATAAGGATTTTTAATTTGATTTTTTATTTTGGAAATTTTATTTTTGTTATTCCTTTCCTATAATATTCACCATATTATATATGTATTATTTTTCCCAATATACATTGTGTCAAATAAATGAGTGTTCATAATCTTTTAGATAGTTTCTTATTGAATTACGCTTTGGATAACAAAAGTGGAAATATTCATGTTAATATATAATAGCTAAAAATATCAAATTTAATAATTTACTTATATAAATGTAATTACAACCAATTTGTTTCCATGTGTTAAATTTCTAAATAAACAATAAAGTTGACAAACATAATTAGAAATGGATTGAAAGAGTTATGCAAAGAGATATCATTTTATTCTCATGAAGATAATTGACACAATGGTGTTGATCCCATTTTATATCATTGGCAAAGTAGTTGTGATATCATTAAAATATGATTTTATTATATTATTGAAGTATTTTAATTTAACACCTTCTCTTAAAAAAAATTAAAAAAAAAATTGACAACTAAACATTAAAGGTAAGCTTCTTAAGTAGTTTTTTTCTAAAAATGGTTCTTGGAAATGGTTCTTGGATTAGGTAGAGCTACCTTTTCTTTAAAAATGGTTCTTGGAAATGGTTCTTGGATTAGGTAGAGCTCCATAAAGTTTCATAGTAAACCTTGTAAAATTGTAGTTATTTTGTGAATTTTTTTATTTCCAAACCTTCCCAAACTTTAAAATTATAGATTTCCTAAATTATTGAACAACCATCCATATTTAAATACATCCGTAGTGCTCCATGATAAGCTATAAGTCTACATTAGATCATTTCTTGTTTTTAAAGTGTAAGATTTTGTAAACATGAAAACCTCCTCTTTTTCATAATCATCTTTTTCAAACATATTTAAGGGATTAAAGATTCTCTACTACAAATCTTTCTTGAAATAATTTTTGAAATAAAGAAAAGCAAATGAAAGATATATATCTTCCTCATTTTCTTTCTTGAAATATAATTTTTGAAATAAAGCTCCATGATAAGCTATACGTCTACATTACATCATTTCTTGTTTTTAAAGTGTAAGATTTTGTAAACATGAAAACCTCCTCTTTTTCATAATCATCTTTTTCAAACATATTTAAGGGATTAAAGATTATCTACTACAAATCTTTCTTCAAATAATTTTTGAAATAAAGGAAAGCAAATGAAAGCTATATATCTTCCTCATTTTCTTTCTTGAAATATAATTTTTGAAATAAAGCTCCATGATAAGCTATACGTCTACATTAGATCATTTCTTGTTTTTAAAGTGTAAGATTTTGTAAACATGAAAACCTCCTCTTTTTCATAATCATCTTTTTCAAACATATTTAAGGGATTAAAGATTATCTACTACAAATCTTTCTTGAAATAATTTTTGAAATAAAGGAAAGCAAATGAAAGCTATATATCTTCCTCATTTTCTTTCTTGAAATAATTTTTGAAATAAAGGAAAGCAAATGAAATCTATATATCTTCCTCATTTTCTTTTGGTAATTAAATATCTCTCTGTGTATGGTCAAGTGATTTTTATAACCTAATACATATCTCTATTTTTACTATGAAAAAACGGTTCAGAAATATATATTTCTCCACAGTACATAAATTAAAAAATATTTAAATAAAATAAAATAAAAATCTTCATTATAATTTGTCTTCCGTGTTTTGAGGACTTTAGAAATTTATTGTTTTCTCCATCAAATTTCTTAGATATATCAAAATAAAATACCTTTATATAATTTTTTGGATGAGTACTAACTGGATTTGTCATGAATAGAGTGTGCTTTTTTTTCTGTATATTTAATGTTTTTAATGGTGCATTTTTATGTAGATAGTTATACACTAATTAGAAACTACCAAAATTAATGAGATTTTAATGAAAGATAAGATTTTAATGGACCCATTTTTATATGTTTAAAATATTATTTGTCGTCACAATAAATGAATGGTTGATTTCAAACATTAACATCTCTACATCACAAAATGTATCTTTTATTCTTTAATATGAGTGATTAAGGTAATTAACATAACCACGATTTTTCACTTTAGATTTAGGTGTTTTAGTACGTCTAATTTTTTAACTACATGTAGGTTTTGTTTATTTCAATGCTTTTTAACTACATGTAGGTTTTGTTTATTTCAGTTTTTTTTACTAGTGTTGTCCTCTTCCCTTAGCAGGCGTCGCTTCATCAATGGGGGCGTCGTGGGTGACTAGAGCACCTAGAGCTCCTCCTTTCCAAGTTGTTCCTGCAGCAAAGTGGATGATTGGGCATCGTCCGCTCCACCTTTTTACCAATGTGTTTTTAATATGAATATCATTTAGATATATGAATATCATCTAAATTTAAAATAATCATGAATTTTTACTTGTTGTACATG
>ML784636.1:42816-63622 GCA_009831015.1 Picea engelmannii | reverse complement strand
AAGATATATATATATATATATATATATATATATATATATATATATATATATATATATATATATTAAAACATTGTTTTCTTATTATAGACAAGTGTGAAGGCCACGAAGATGGGGGAGAGAAAGGAATGAATGGAAAGGTCTAAAAAGCAGTCAGACAGGATTCAAAATCGGGTTACGGGGGATACTGAGGAGAGGCGAGTGTTCCACGGTCAAATTTTATGTATCATAATTTTTTACTGCAAAATGTGTAAAATGGAAGAAAGCATGATGGGGTAGTTCAGCAGTCGGTTTGTATATTTGTGGAATTCCAGAAAAGTGGCTAAGTATGACGAAGGTAAACGGTCGGTCAAAATCATTTTCGGAATCGAAGATTGAAGATTTCGTGAACGGACCAACCCGACGACGCGCAACTGACATTCCATGATGTTTGAAATTACTTTTTTTTTTTATTATAGACAAGCTGCAAGGTTGGGGAGACGAGGGAGAGAAAGGAATGAATGGAAAGGTTTGAAAAGTGGTCAGAAGGGATTCAAAATAGGGTTACGGGGATACTCAAGAGAGGCGAGTGTCCCATGGTCAAATTTTATGTATCAGAATTTTTTACTGCAAAACGTGTAAAATAGAAGAGAGCATGATGGGGTAGTTCAATGACCAGTTTGTATATTTGTGGAATTTGGGGAAAGTGGTAAGTATGGAATAGGGTAACGGTCAGTCAGAATCATTTTCGGATTCAAGGATTGAAGATTTCGTGAAAGTACCAACCCGACGATGCCCAAATGACATTTCATGATGTTTGAAATTAATAGTCGGGAGAGATAATATAACCATCCAGAAATTTTGGTTTTATGTGTATTAATGGGAGATTTCATCAAATATTGGTTTAACATCAACGCTTGCTAATTGCATACTTAGAAATAAGATATTATATATAATTTTGCTAATTGCTAATTGCAAAAGGGTGTGGGCACAGGAAACAATGATTAGGAATTGAATATTTCTTGAACCTGCCAAACCGACGATCCACAAAATAAATTTGAAGAAATGACGAAGTATGGAAAGAAGACAGACGGGCTTCAAAATGGGGTGACAATAGTTCCATAGAATACATGAGGACCCGATGGTTAAATTGTGTGTCTCAAAATGTTTCACTGGAAAATGTGTACCATGGAAGACGGCATGGTAGGTAGACTATAATATAGAAGACGGTATGATCTGAGTTCGGTTGTAAATTTATATATCGCCGAAGTCACGGTACTGTTCGCAAGTCATGGAACAATAGAAGTCCAATCTAGAGACCGCCTATCGGGAATATGTAGTCGGAGAAGTGACTGGGTATGGAATGGGGAAGTGGTCGGTCGGTGTCGCAGTATAAGAGCATGAGTGAAAACGTGAACCCGCAAGTCCACCTATCGGTGCAGCCAAACATTTTCGAAAAAATGAATAAGTCATAAGAAAGATAAAGTTAAGGGAAAATATAAACGGATATTTGGATAAGCATAGAATACATAAAAGAAGGGATAATATATTCACATATGTAACAAATGTCCCATTTCCTGCCAAGATATATACCTGGAAAGAAGTGTGAAGGTGGCAGACACAGAAAACAATGACTAGGAATACGATCCATGAGTTTACTTGGTTCTTCGTTGTATGCTTTGTTAATTAATTTGTATATTGCAGAACTTCGAGTGTTGTTTGCATGATACAGAACAATATAATTTCATTTTTTTAGCCAACCAACCCGCAAGTCCGCCTGTTAATTTGTATAGTGCGGAAATCTAGGTGTTGTTTGTAGGAAATAGAACTATAGAGGACATGGTTTTCCCTTTAATATAACCTATGACACAAATGTTGTATCTGGCTCGTTTTAGCACTTTTCCATCCATAACAAATTGCAATCTTGAGCCCGCCAGCCTTGGAGTTAGTCTGTCAATTTGTATATCGTGGAACTCCGAGTGTTGTTTGGAGGACACAGAATAATAGAAGTGCAATGTTGAGCCAGCCAGCGCGCAATTCCACCTCTCAATTTTTATATCGCGGAACTCTGGGTGCTACTTGTAGGACACAAAACAATAGAGGCCCAATTTAGACAAACCATAAATGCTCGGTCAAAATGTGTGAATCCGCCAACCCGCGCAGCAAGGCATTTTCGGAAAAAAATGATTAAGAAACCAGAAAGAGAAACTACAAGAGATAAAAAAAGTGGGAAAATAGAAAGGTAGAGGGCAATTTTCATAAGCATGAATTGGTTTCAAGCAAACCCCACTGTTGCAAAACCATCATTTTCTAGTAATTGTCAACAAATTCTTTGTTAAAGATTAGATTTTATTACAACTTGTGGGTGTAAGTGTGTTCTTGATACATTATTCCATGACTGTAACATATTAACTTAAGTATTAAACTTCTTGCATTATGGGTTGTTAGTATTAAAGCTTAATAATTGCATGTCTAGAAACAAGAATGACAATTTTGCTGCAACATTGTGATTTGGTATTTCTATGTTCTATCTCCATTGTGAATATAATTGAACGTTGGTTTGAAACTATGTGTAATCCATTTTTTGTTTGCATAAAATCCTGGTGGATCGGCATAGTATATTGTCATATCATTGTTAGATGCTCCATATTAGAACAAATTACCTAAGCAAATACGATATTGGAGAACTACGAGACTACCCAACCATGCCAATGAGAAGAGGCATTCAATCAAGAAAAGAATTACAACGAAGACTCCAAGGATTTTTTTTTTAATAGAAAATCCATTTAAAAAAAAAGAACATCGAGTATTGTACATATATCCTTAGAAATTGGACCGAGTTCTTTGGGACAAAACATTGAATGTATCTGCCACAAACACAACCACATGATCTGTAGCATGTAGGAGCCATCGAGATTCTCTTCAACATGCATACAAAATTGATTACCATGCCCTTTTTCTTAGGAAATCCTTGCAGTTTTCTCCTGGATAGATCATCATGTGGTAAAATTGATAGTTCTTAGAAGATTCCCATGGGGAAGAAGATGAAAAATGTTGCACGGAAAATGGAATAGCCCTTAACTGAAATTTAGGACACACCAAGAAACCGCTTCTCCAGAATCGAAAAACATTAAGGAAATAGGTTGCACGTGTAATTTCAGAGGCCCAAATTAGTCCATTCTAAGTGGAAGGAGATGACCAGTAGAAATATGGCTTGCACTAGTGGGAGTTCTGGTCCTCATTCACGAAGATGTTAATTGTATATCCATATAACAGGATAGTAGTCCCGCAATTGAATATTTTTTTTGCTTGAAATATATCTCTGGGAGCATCAACATATCATTTACTTACAGTGAAAGTCTTCCACCTAGAACATACTAATTTGGACCTCTAGAATTATTAATTTCGAGCTGCAAAGCAACTATTGCGTTCAACATTGATTTATTTTCTGAAACTCCTTCTTTTGGTGTTGTCATGACCACTATCACTGAGTTGGGAAGTTCACCCCGTTATGGTTGATTTCAATTTGGGCGCATGAGTGGGAATAGTCTCTGCATTTACATAATCCATTTTTGTATCATCGTCCATCGGATCATCTTCTTACAACTCAGAATCCATGACATCAACCTCTGCGCCAGCCATCAATGAAAGTGGGTAGGTTCTCTGAGTAGTCAAGGTTTCCTTGGAATTCTTTGGATTGAAATATATCTCTCGGTGTACCAAGGGACCATATCCTTTTTTGATCCTAGGTGGAGGGATATGAGTAGTAAGAATATGCCCTTGAATACTGGAACCTCTGGACATCATGCCTGAATGTGTTTACTGTATCTGGACAGATCTGCTGCCACAAGTTAATGAGAAATCCTGTTTGCTCCACACGATTTCTGAAATGAAAATTGGGGAGGGATAATATAACCCTCCACAAATACTGGTTTAATGCATATCAATGGAAGATTTCCTCGAGCCTTTTTCTGATCAATGACAATCTCCAGGGTTCGTGCATAATGAGTTGTTACCATTAAAGCTCACTAATTGCATATTTAGAAAAAAGTGCGAAGGTGGCGGTGATGGCGAAGAGAGATTAAGAATTAGATATTTCTTAAAGGCGCCAACTGGTCAGCGCACGAAAGAGATTGCATCATTTTTGAAATGAATACTTGGAAAGGATAACACTCTTCTCCGCAAATCTTAATTTAATTTGTAGTAATGACAAATATTCTCCATCCTTCTGGACATTAATGACAATATTAATGGTTCCTGTAGGATGAACTACTAGCATTAAATCTTAATAATTGCATATCTGGAAATAATTATGAAGGTAGCAGTGATGGTGAAGAGCAACCAAGCATTGTACATTCCGTCCACCAACCAACTCGCAAAACAGATTCCAAGAAATGCCCAAGTATGGAAAGTGGTCAGACGGGTTACAAAAAAAAGGGTCAGAAGATATACACAGGAGATGTGAGGGGACGATGGTCATATTGCATCTCATTTACATATTTCGGCCATCAATTTGTATATTGTGAAATTTTAGGTAATGTTTGTGCATAGGGGAACAGTGAAAGCGCAATGTCGAGAGGGCAATTTGTATATTGCAGAACTTTGCGTGCTGTATATAAAAGCATGAGACATTTGGAAAAAAGACCAAGTAAACAGAAAACAAAATCATACGAGATGAAGGGGAATTTGTTTGCTAATTTGTAAATTGTGGAAGTCCGGGTGCTATTTGCAGGCGGTGAAACAATGTAAATGCAATGTTGAACCCACCTATGCGGGAACCTGCAATTCAAAAAGTTTGTTCAATATGAAATGGGGAAGCGATCGACCAGGCTAGTGATATAAAAGTAACAATGGAAATCTTAAGACGTGAATCTGCCAAATCCTTCACCTAGACATATTTTGAAAAACGAGTAAGTAAAGAAAGGGAAAGCAGAGGGCAAACGAGAAAGGGGATGCAATTTTCGGAAGCGGGAATTGTTGTAAGAAAGCACCATTGATGGTCTTAACAGTAACTATGGAGTGCATTAAACATGTTAAAAATTTCTTCAATCAAGGAATAAATAGAGCAAGTGATGTTTATAGTTTCTAGGATCTGTTTGTATAAGAGAAGCGTCGAAAAGTTTCAAGAAAATCAATTTTTGGATGCTTAAGTAATGTTTGTGTACTGTTAGCTTCACCGCAAGTATAACAACGACGAATTTGAATAAAATCCTCCAATAATCTATCCTATTGATTCGATGTTTGATCCCCTTCAAATTTATCTTCCATACATTAGAGATGAAGTTACATTGAAAAAATAAGTGTTAAGTATTTTCTATATTGTCCATGCATGAGGCACATATCGAGGGATCATGAATTCCTCTTTTCACTAGATTTTTTGCATCTAGAATCTTCCCATGCACAAAATTCAAACAAAAGATGATAATTTTGGGGGTTAAATTTGGGTTTGATACCTTGTTCCATATAAGATACTGTGGAGGAAGAGCAGATTCTACAATTTTAGTCTCATAATCCTTTTTCACTAAATAGTTTTAATTTTCCCACCCTCATTGAAGAATTGAATAAATCCTTCTTGCTGCACAACCTCTATGTTATGATGTGATCTAAGGGATAAGAGGAGAAATATTAAGAGGGATAAAACAAAAATTCCAAAAATTCCACCATCCATCATAAACCTAAGATGAAATGTCATAAAGAGTGTTTTTTTTTGGATATTTCAACCAACCTCTCAGAGGGTGAAACTTTTGATTTTGGATTAGTGACTAATTACCCATAATATTGTAAGTCCATAAAAAAATATTCTTCCTATTCCATAGGAACCAAAACATATGGTGTTGTGTTAAAGGGATGACATATTTGAACAATTTACATATGGGAGAACCATCTATATATTTGGAGGATGAGACCAAAAATATTTTCCTCAAACGTTTGAAATATTTTTTGAATAACAATTTCTTCCCTCTATCATATTTTCTTGTAATGAGATGCCAAAAAATAATCGCTCCCAATGCTAGATTCATCATGGCTGGGTCCCTGATTCCCAAGCCATCATGCACCTTAGGTGTTCGTACAATTGTTCATCTGGCTAAGTGAAATTTCTTAGTGTTTTTTTTTTCCTCCTTGTCATAAGAACTTTTAGATATTTTGAGATGTCTTCTTCTTTATACCCACATGAGCTAGTAAAGTTGAGTATTGAAAGACTAGTAGAGTGGACAACATATATTTAATGAGAACTAGTCGCCCTACATGGTTGAATCAATAGGCACCCCCTTGTGAAAATTTAAATTTGAATTGTATTATAACCTTCTTCCACATGTTAGAGTAAGAAGAAAACAAATAGATAAGCATAACTACATATTTAAAAGAGGACCAAAAATCCTTAAAAGGAAATTGAAAAGTATTAGAGAGGAGAACATGAAGAGATTGGCTCACATTTTGTTGGGCTATTTGTCACCATTTTGGTTCATGCTTGCACATTCACCGACCTTCCCAACGCTAGTGTGGCAGAGATCCAAGGTTCATCTAGAGTGTGTCTAACAAAACCCCAAAGTACTGGCATATAAATCCTCGTCTAGGGCCAGTGAAAGTCTCACCTGAGATGTAGAAAGAATCACAAAGGCTATAAGGTATTATATCAATGATGAAGGATTAAACATACTAAACACTACTGCAAATGACATCCATATAACTCAGATATCATACCTCATTAAGGAATAAGAATGAAAACGATACACGTCCACATTCAACTCATTCATAACAGACATAGAATAGATTCAAACTGCCATATATTCATTACTAGAAGTATTTAATCACGACATATATATATTGCACTAAACAGTTTTCTATGACAGACATGGAATCTCATATCATCATTATATAAATAGGGGAAATACATAGAATGTTCCATGTGCCTTACCTTAGGATTCAGACATATCAAAATGCATGAATATATTACCAGACATTACAATGTTGCAATAGGTTGAGGGTGAGCTTGATGGTGGTAGCCCACTTGAAATTCTTAGACTAGATGAATAAATTCTCATAAACTCCTTAATACATTATCCAACTCTCTCTATGATCTTAAATATCCTTTTTATATCCTTCACCACTCGAAAGCACTATCCCTTTCTTCTCTGCTCCAATCACTGGTATGATTCAACTTCCTCGCACACCTCAGGCACCTACAAGTGGTCCTCATAAACTTTCTTTATTAGGGAAAATCTTAACTTCTTGACAAAATCCTCTTATTTCATCCGCACATATTCATATGCTACTAGCACCAATCATTCAGGGAGATATCTCGATGATTCCTTTATTTCTTCTAGTGGGAATCTTCTTGGTTTCCAGTGTAACCAACAAAACCAGACTAGTGCACACTTGGTAGTTTTTATGTTTTTCACTCTGCTAAAAAGACTCGGTATGATTCACACTTCATGGAAATCCTCACGCACTTACTCAAGAGAACATAAAATTTATAAATGGGTGCAGACTAATCCCTTGGTGCACGTGCATAAAAATTAGCTTAAAACTTTGGGTGCCAACATGCCCCCACCACTATTATCTAGCTCTTCCTCAAGCCAACTACTATATGTTGGAAAAAATAAAAGGTGAGTAAGATAAAATCATCATCCGATGAAACAAGATGCTAGAATGGTTGGAACTGAGTGAGAGAAAATCATCATTCTGTCATTATAGCTCAGCTCTAGTCCATGGGGGAGAGAGGGAGGGATGGAAATGTGGGGCATGTAAAGAGAAGGGAGTCACAGAGGTGTGGGGAGAGGAAATGGATGGATGATGAAATAACATATCCTTTTGCATAAACGAAGGGAATAAGGCATGGACTATCCACTACCATGTAACGAGTGGGTGAGCCAAATGGGCCCTTGTGATCAACAAAGGGGATACAACATGGGGCCCTTTAGTAGTGGGAAATCATGTAGGTTAGTAGAGTAGAGGATATTCCTAATAGTTGTTGGTACAAAAGTAAGAGATGAAAGAAGCAACATGTGGGGATGGGAAGGGATTATCTAGGGGGTGGCGCAAAGGGCCTTGGATGGATGCAGAAGTGGGCCATGAAGAATGATGAGAAGGGGTGAGAGATAATATGAGAGAGAGAAGAAGGCATAGAGAATATCTCCAAGAGATGTTGGAGAGGACATGTATTAATAATGAAGGGGAGGGAGAGGGTATGAAAGATGATTTATTGAGATCAATGTGATGGAAGGGATGGAGAAAATCTGACATAGAAATTGGCGATGGTCTGATACAGTGGCAAAGATCCCATTTCCAATATGGTGTTTGGATGATATGCTTTATTCACTGAAACATTATAACAGTTTTTGTACCGAGAAATTATGGGATGTGCTGAAATTAGATATATTTACCATTTCTCATAATGTTGTCTCAACAACATATGTCTGAGACTTGTGTTAATTCTTCTCGATGTTTCCATCCACCGGTGGGATCCCCCACAATTGTTGTTCCTACAATGAGCAGTTGTATGCACTATGATGGATGATTATTGGGAATATATGCACTAACAATCAAGAAGAGTCACTGACGGCTGGAAAATATGTTGTCAGTTGGAGTACGTACATAGAAATAATGTGTTGTATCACACAATGCATGCATGAGATTGTTGGCTAGGGGTACCGCACATGTCGCTCAAGCACCCCAACGTGGTTTGACCCCTTATAAATATTGGAATGTAGCGTCCCCTTTGGATCATGACATGGACCTGTACTTGGTTCATCGATTAACTATTTCCCATGTGGAGTGGTATCCAGCGCGTCCAGTTATGGTAGTATCTACTATTGGAGGAGTGTTTGCACTCTATTCGTCACCTTGTGAGCAAATTGAGAGTGCTTACATGTCCAGTTGGGCTCTGCTAGGCATGAAAGTTGTAGAGTAAAAGGTTAGAAAGAGAAACAACAAAACTATAAACAACAAACAAACTAAAACAAACTAAAACTATGAGCATATGGAAGAATGAAAAACAAATACAAATGGACCAATATCACCAATGTATAAGCTGATCTATTGATGAAATCCAAAGGCACAATGGAGCAAGGGAACTATGGTTCCTTCTTCCTCCAAAGGAAGGCTCTTGAGGCCCTCACAACTTGCTCTCCTTACAATGAAAAAGATGAGAATGATGGTGAAAGAACTCCAAGCATATCCACTCAAGAGAGAGGTGGATAGCCCTATGAAATTGTGCCAAATGTGTTTTTTTCCAAAGAATGAGTCCTTAGCAATCTTAGCAGCATAACAATACATACAATTCCTTGAGAAAGTGATGGTTATTCATGGCTTTTTATAGCCCAGCATTGAGTGATTATGTAACCTCTTTAGAGTGTGAAAAGAGGCTCTTTAGGGTTCAATTAGGTCTTTGACCAGCCCACCATGCGGATTGAGCTTGGATTTGGTGTCAAATCGACTTGGGAGCTGATCCATTAGTGGTTGGGAGGCCGACCAATTTCAATAAATGCGTCGTTTAGCAGGTGCGCGGGTTTTTCGCCCAACAGTTGCACATCGTGCGCACATGCGCGCATTGTACGTTGTTGTTACGCGCATATGCGCGCGCACCCCTGTTCTGTAAAGCGCCCTTCAATTTTTTGGTCATTTTGTATAGTTTTTTGACCCTTTTGCAATGCTGTGGAATTAATCCTGTGCCATGAATGACTTCAATCCTGTTTTGACGATGCAGAGTTCTTGTCGCCATGTGCGGATGAAATTTCAGTGATAACAGATGCCCCCTGATGGATGAGGTTAGGAGCATACGTATAGCCGAAATCCATCAATGTTTCTTTTACTGAGAATGGTGTTGTAAGGGAGAGCAAGAGTGGGGCTGTGTAGAGCGATCCTTTGGAGAAGAAAGGAACCTGTAGAAACCGATCTTCCATAAGGTGCCGATCAATATACAACTGTGTACAAACGAGGCGGGCATGCCCCATGCTCGTGTTATGTAACTCTGAAAAAAGATGATGGAAATGTTGGTGTAGACAACTGCAGCGCCCTCGGGGGAGGTAAATGATAAAGGCAGAAGAAAATTCTACAAAGGAACTTACTCTGAACGCTAGGCAATGGTCGCAGTCACAAGTAGTGACAATGATGCGGGCAGTGATGGCCCTGCCAAGTTCAGAGGTCTTCGGCAAATGATAATAATAACTGCAATAGTCGCAAAGTAAGACCCACCGAAACATGAGAAAGTGTTGGCGTCGAATGTTATGGGGGTCAACGACATCAGGGAGCAATGGTATTTCCCCCTGTGCCGTCTGAGATCTCTCATTGAATGGAAAATGAGAATCAAGATACTGTCGCCCTTCTGGAAAATTATGCTGATGTCGACAAAAGGGGGACGCGACTCCCAGAAGCAAAGGGCTTTATGGAATCTACTGTTGTGAGGAAGTGGCAGAGGTACATGGACGAAGTCAAGAAGTGGGAAGACTCAATACTTCCCTTGGTTGGAGAATGTATGAGACAAACAGTGGCCACAACCGTGTGACAAGGTCGAGTGTCAGGGGGATGGCAAGACCGAGGATAAGTTGTGCCAGAGGCGGGACAAGGTGAATAAATTCAGAGGGTATAGGTAAGTGATCTGGGTAGTACTCTAAAGATATAGACGATGCCGGCGAGGGTAAATGAGAAGTAATGCTCCAACCAAGAGGACATGGGTTGCGTGTGGCCAAAAAGGAAAGCAGGTCGCCAACGGTGACGACAAAAGTAAATAACTAGAAATAAAGGCGTTTGTACAATAAATAATGAATAATTGTGGAAAAATGTACAAATACAGAAATGGGTGCCCCAGTGTGAGATGAGTGCCCTAGGGAGGGCAGAAATTTCTTGGAAAACTAATGAAGGGTGGGGGCCCCATTAGTGAGTTTCTGTATGAGGTAGGTGAAATGAAGACAGGTTCGCAGATGGGCAAACTGATGGTGGACGAAATGGTGGGTTCATGATCCTGCGGAGGTGCAGGTAAAAAAGAACATAACCATAAAGCGATGATCTGGGAGTCCATATGGGAAGCTAGCAAAATGAGGAGAAGAAGTATGTGGTTGAGCTGCAACATGATGAAAGACTATCGAGACTCCCATCCCTAAAGGGTAATGAAGAACAACATGAGTGTCAAAAGTGCCAAAAGGTGCTATGAATGGGACAACTCATGTGGGGGAGAATGCTACCGGGTGACAGTACTGAAGATGCAACTGGAGGTGTGAGTACTGCAGAGCCGGGAATGGGTATCCTAAAGGCTAATATCAGAGGGTGTGACTGGAAATGTAAATACAATACAGCGGGAGAGACTACATGCCAGTGCTGAGTATATACCTGAAGGAATGATGTGAAGAGATGATGATCAAGTACCTGCACAAAGAACAACCAAATACCCAAAGTGAACAATATATGAAGAGAATAAAAAATATGAACATGTATGAGATAAATGTGACAATGCGCATGCGTACCTGGCCATGATATGAAAAAAAAAGGTGCCCCGGGGGCTCAGGATGAAAAGCGGCCTAGAGACGGCTGTGATGTAGGTGGTGGGACGTTGATCCCGTGGCTGAAGACGGTTCGAAAAATGGACGCCGTGGGCTCCCGGAATGGTGAGTGGAAGTTTGGCAAAAGGCCTATATATAGTTGTAGGGCCCACATTGCCACCTCATTTGTACCTGCTGCTACAGTGAGTTTTCGAGCAGATTCAGAGGAGATTGAGTGATTCAGGGAGCACAAGGTACCTGATCGACGACGTGCAAGTTTCAAGTTAGTGGTCTGATCGTCCTACATAGAAATAGGTTTCTAATTTTTGGGCAGGGTAGGTACGGGGGGCCGTACAAGAGGTTTAAGGGGAATTTTCCTAGGGGGTGGGCCCGTGTGCACGGGCGATTCAGTGGAAGGCGTGCATATATGCGCGCATGTCCACTGAATAAGCGCACAGTGATGCGCGTGAGGTGGAAATTAAGGCGCGCCCTAAGGGCGCGCCTATGAGGTGGATAGGCGCGCACTAATGCGCACCTGTGGGGTGAACAGGCGTGCTCCCGAGCGCACCTGTGAGTTTGATAGGCGCGCCCTAAAGCGTGCCTGTATTGTGAACAGGCACGCTCACGAGCGCGCCTATGGAAAAAACAGGCGCGCATAAGTGCGCGCCTGTATCGTGAACAGGCGCGCATTTGTGCGAGCCTGTGGGTGGTAAAACCGCGCCTTTTAGGCAAGTTTTTGAGGGGGAAAAGGGAGTATTTTTGATGCAGATGGTGTGGGTAGACATTGATATAGGACTCTGTGTTGTGTGCAGGTGGCTAGCAGTGACCATGGATGGGCGATGGTGCGATCGAGACTGGTCACAACTGCGAGATGCTGTGGCCAATGCGAGGCCTGCAGTTCGAGCGTCTTTAGCAGCCAGTGGGTTGCTAAAGTTTTTTGAGTGCCCGTTGATACGGGCACAGGAGTACCTACTTCAGTTCTTGCTCCAAATGTGGAGCCCTGATCAACACTGCTTCCTCGTGCGAGGAGAGCAGATCCCCTTCATTGCGGTGGAGGATATATACTTCTTGACTGGGCTCCCCTTCCGGGGAACACCGTTGCTGGCAGAGCCTGTGCTGTCGAGGGATACTCACCTGCGGGATGTCGCCGAGCGATATTGTTTAGGTGAGAACTACATGGCTGGGAGTGTAGTGAGTATCAGTGGGTTGGATTCCCTGTTGCATCGTTGCATAGCAGCAATGATTGTTCGAGTGTATGGGTCACAAGCGACCCACCGGATCAGTGGTGGCAAGCTGCTGGTGATAGAGAGGGTGGTGGTGGGCCATGAGCGATTCGCCTGGGGTTTGAACCTTCACGCGCGGATGATCGCGCAGCTGGACCGATGTCGGTCGACAGGTACCGGGGAGTTTTCATTTGGCTCCATCCTGGTAGCTTATTTCTTGGAGAGGGTGTCGATGTTGCGCCCGAGGGTTCTTCTAGAGGCACCTGGGGTGCGAGAGCCTCGACTGAGGCGGTGGTCTCATATTTTGGTTTGCCACGGTGGTGGCGAAGGCGAACATTATTTTACTGTGCAGGCGGCGCAGATATGGAGGCAGATGCTGTAGGTTATGCTTCAGTACCCCTATGCTGGGGTTGACTTTCGGGGGGACCCGGACATGGTATTGCCTCCTAGGGAGGTTTTTGATGACCGAGGTATGTTGAGTGTTGTACGTTTTGATTTACGTTGTGTTTTTTGATATACCAGTTTATAGAGATGTGATAGAGGTACTGATATGATCGGTTGTTGCTTGTTTTGTGCATGTGCAGATTTGGCACCTCGCGGGCGCGAGGTGGAGTTGTACAGAGCGCTGGCTCAGAGAGATCCAGAGAGACCTCCACGTGGAGGGAGGCGGAGACGGGATGAGGCCGCAGGGGCACCAGCAGAGCCCGAGAGACCGGCGAGGAGGTGTCGATTTGATGACCTTGGTACGGGGCCATCACACGCTCCTCCGACGGCAGCCGGAGTAGATGTGGATGATATACGACGTCGTTTTGAGACGCTGTTGCAGGACGTGCCTGAGGGCATGTGGATCCGTATCCAGGACGAGGGATTCCTGGAACAGTGTATAGGGTTATCGCCACCATGGCGGTGCCTAGTGCGGCGAGCAGCAGTGCTCGCCGCGATGACTAGCGGACGCCTGCCGCCTGGGCAAGGGGTTCCTGCGGATGTTCCACCACCACCGCCTGGGGCTGGTGGGGGTGGGCCACCCCCTCCTCCTGAGGGAGGAGCAGCGGGGGGTGCGATAGAGGCACCCTGATATGTGTATGTATTGTGTAGACCTTTTTGATTATATAGGCTGGTGAGCCACTTTTTGTACCGAGATGTGGCACTGGCCTACGTGCATATGTATTTTTTGTATGTAAACATTGAGATGGCCTGATGGGCCCACATATATATATATGAGTATACATGCTGTTGAGATCCAAATCTGTTGTACATGTGTTTTATGTTAATGATGATGATGTTGATTCTATCTATATGTTGTGACAGGATGTATGAGATGTTTATGTATGTGTAGTTTGATGTGATATATGCCAATCTAGCACCATGTTAGCTATTTCATCTGTTGTTTGATTCAATTCTCTTGGAATGTGTGAAAATGTAATGGAATCAAAATGTCGAGATAATAATCTAACCTGCAGGTATTTGCGAAAGAGGCACGGATCGCGTACACGGTACATATTGTTGAGCTGGAGAACGACTAGCTGGGAGTCAGGGAAAACGCTAAGGTGATGAATATGATGATGCTGGGCATCGGTCAGGAGGCCAATGATAGCAGTGTATTCGTCTTGGTTTTTGGTTGCTGGTCCCAAAAATATGCCGCTTGAATGTAGCATTTCATGTGATGGGGTGTAGAGAGCCCAAGCAGCCGAAGCGAGATTTTGTGTCCAACGGCTGGCGCCATCGGCGTAACCAATGTGGTAAGCTGGTGGAGGAGGCATCTGTCAACAACACAAAGGATAGTTTAGATGAGGGAGAAAAAAGATTAAAAACGCTAGAAAAGAAAAATAACCTAAAGTAGCCTGACTACGTTTAAGCATAAAATTTCTTGAGATATAACCCATTGACGGGTTCCTTGAGTGAGAGGCCTTCGGGGGAGGCCAGGATGTATGCGCCTTTGGTGAGGCAATGTTGGATGATGTAAGGGCCACGCCAAAGTGATTCGAATTTTCCATGGCCAAAGGTATCATGAGCGATATCATAGGCTAGGATAAGGTCGCCTTCGCGAAATGATCGAAGGTTGACATGGCGATCAAAGGTAGCCTTGGATCATTTTTTAGCTGCCTCGTTGTTCTGTAATGAGGATCGACGATCTTCATCCAAAGACTCCAAGTTCAGCAAGCGCTGCTCCATTGGAGCAGTGTCAGGTAAAAGCTCAATTGCGATGCGAAGGGTGGGAATTTCACACTCGATGGGAAGAGTTTCCTCGACCCCATGGACTAAATGAAATGGCATGAAACCCATAGCGGTCTTGACTATCATTCGATAAGCCCATAGCGTGGAAAATAACATATGATGCCAATTGGTTTTATGTTTATTAACTGTACGTTGTAACATGGTCTTGAGGACTTTGTTCACTGCCTCTACCTGTCCGTTTGACTGAGGGTAATATGGTGAGGCAAACTCATGAGAGAAGCCTAACCGAGAAGAGAGTTCGCCGAAGATCTCATTCTCAAAGTGTTTCCCATGGTCGGAAACTAGTTGGAGGGGTACGCCAAAACATGATATGACATGGTTAAAGAAAAAACGTGCTGCAGTGTCAGTGGTGTTGTTGAAAGTGGGCATAGCTTTGGCCCATTTGGTGAAGTAATCGACGGCGACAACAATGTATTTGTGACCATTGCTGGACGGGGGATTACAAGTCATAAAGTCGATGCCCCATTTACAAAAGGGGCCTGCAGTAATGACAGGGTGAAGAAGAGCGGTGGGAGCACGGGCTTTGTTGGCATAGAGCTGACATTGCTCACATCGTTTCACGGCATGAATGAAATCATGAAATGGGGTAGGCCAAAAGTAACCGGCCTGGATAATATTTTGAGCCATGGCGATGCCCGAAATATGTCCCCCACAGGCGCCGCTATGGCAGTCGTTTAAGACTCTATCGGCCTCGTCAATAGTCAGGCAACGACAAAGAATGGTGTCGACGCCCTGCCGATATAGGATGTCGCCGATGAGGAGATAGCGGGGGGCCTGATGGAGAATGCGCCGACGATCATCTCGTGATAGATGGTTACCGAACTTTTGAGTTCGTAGGTAGACGAGGAGGTCGCCGTACCAAGGATCATCTGAGGCGATGTAAAAGAGATGTTCGTCAGGAAAGTCGGTGTTGACGGGGGGACTGGTGGTGTCAGAGGGAAGGGCCGTGATGAGTTCGGCAAGAACGAGGGCCTTCTTACTCTTAGGTGTTGAGAACTCGAGGTCGTATTCCGGGAGGATAACGATCCATCGAGCGATTTTTTCGTTAACTTGTCGACGACTGAGCAAATATTGCATAGGGTTTGAATCTGCGACGACCTTAGTGGTGCGAAGAAAAATGTAATGACGCAGTTTCTGGACTACGAGGACAACTGCAAGAGCAAGTTTCTCTTCGTGTTTTTACTTCAAGGGTGGTCCCGAGAGGTTCTTACTAACGTAGTAAATGACATGTTCACGATTTTCATCTCCGAGCTGGACGAGGACGCCGACTACTGATACAGCTGATGTTGATACGTAGAGCATGTAGTCCCGATTATAGTCAGGTGCACTGATTAAAGGTGCATTTGAAAGCGCTTATTTAAGATCGTCAAACGACTGTTGGGCATGGTCGTCCCAGTGAAAAGGGATGTCATGACGTAGCAAGCGAAGGAAACCATGTGCGCGGATGGTGTAATCAGGAACAAAGCGTCGCAGAAAGTTAGCTTTGCCCTGTAGTCTCTGCAGTTGTCGTATATTCCGAGGAGGTGGAATTTCGGTGATGGTTTTGAATTTGAGGGGGTCCACGGTAATACCGCTTTGGGAAACAATAAAACCGAGGAGTCGCCCGGCGGTGACGCAAAACACACACTTGAGAGGATTCAAGCGGATGTTGTATTGACGACACCGTTGAAAGATGATTCATAAATCATCGAGGTGCTGGGTGCGTTTCTTGGAACGAGCAGTGAGGTCATCCAAGTAGGCGAGGATGATTGCAGCCAGATCATGAAAGATGTATGTCATAGCCCGCTGAAAAGTTGCGCCGGCATTTTTGAGGCCGAAGGGCATGAAACGATATGCAAACGTACCCCACGGGGTAATGAATGCGGTTTTGTATTGATCGGCTGGGTGAATTTGAATTTGGTTATAGCCAGAGAATCTGTCCATAAAGGAGAGAGCCTCATGGCCGGCGCAATCGTGGATAACCTGATCGATGAAAGGCGTTGGGAAGTTGTCTTTTGGACATGCGTTATTGAGATCGCGAAAGTCGGTGCAAACGCGAATGGTGCCATGTTTTTTGTCGACGGGTACAGGGTTGGAAACCCATGAAGTATAAGCAATGGGGTAAATGAACCCGGCCGTATGCAATTTGTCGATTTCAGCTTTGATAGCCGCGGCCTTGGATGGGTGTAGCGGTCCCTGTTTCTGGAGAGCTGGTGTGATTTCAGGCCAGGTATCGATGCGATGCTCGACAATAGAAGGATCGAGGCCAGGCATCTTTGTGTATGACCAGGAAAAAATATCCCTATATTCTTGGAAGAGGGATTTATATGCGGTGATTTCCTGAGGAGTGCAAGCAGCTCCAATAATGATTTCTTCAAGGATGCCTGGTTTACTGGAAATGTCGATTTTGATGGTGGGGGAAATGTTGGCCAGGTTACCTTCTTCAAAAGCGTCAGGTGCAGGGATGGGATTGTTGAACCAATTGATAGGCCCTGATGGGATAAAGTCTTTGGTTTCGACCGCATAAATAAGATTGAGGCTAGGAGGCATGAGGGCTTCCTGCGGAAGGAAGAGAGCACGATGATGTAGTGCATCCCAGGGAGAGTCCGAGCGTTGTAGTTCTTCCTGTATGTCTTCGTCGCATTGGAAACGACGGGAATATAATGGATCGTGAGGAGTGATCTCAGTGACAGTGTGGTTGCCCCCTGCTGAAGAAATAGAGGGGGTAATGCTAAGAGAGGGTGAGGGTTCACTCGACATAAACCATATATTGAGGTACTGAGGAGTACCCGTGGTGGTGGGATGGAGAGTCTCCATAGAGGAATGAGCAGGAGAGTTGGGTGGGTTATAGGGCAAATCCTCAGATACGTTATCTAAGAACCATGGGCGTAGGGAGTACCTCAGGCTCGGGAGAAATGACGGGAAGATCCGTCAGTGGTGAAGTTAGGTCAATTACTGCCGCAGCGGGTCGGTGCAGCAGGGCCAACTGACGGTGCCTATATTCTATGATCATAGGACATTGGTAGGTAAAATGAGCCAATGAATTGCAAAGAGAGCAAGGGCATCTCATGCGTTCATTGACTGAAGTGGTGACATAGAGAATGTCAGTGATTTTTGTTGTGGAGGATGTGGCAGGGTGTGGATTGTTCTGAAAGTCCTGGCAGATGATAGCTAATGCCTGTCGGAAACGAGGCAGTGCTAGACAATGATGGGTGTAGTGGCCATACTCGGAACAGATAGCACACACGAATTTGGTCCGCAACCCTTTACTACTGGCAGGTTGAGTGTCGGCAGTAATGGGTGGTGTGGGGGTTGGATTGGGGGGAATCAAATTTCGTAATTCTGGTAGTGATGGGCAGTTGTTGGTTTGGTGACCCTCTTTGTCACACAACGCGCAAGGTGGTGATATGCGCGGAGGAAGTGGAGTTGAGGGCTCCTTCCTCTTTCTTCTTCCCCCAGCGTTAGCAGGGGGTTAGGGAGTATGGGGGTAGTGGGAGTGAGGAAATGAATCGTCATGGGGAGTCCTTCCTGTGGGCGGGGGATCATCTCAGGTGGATGTAAATACCACACTGGGATAGCTAACACCATATTGGATAGTGTGAGCGTTGCGGCTACCTGGAAAGATTCAATACCGGGTGGAGGGTAAAAGAAGGGAATTTGAGTGAGGGGTCGGGGAACTCTCTCCCAAATGGGACTAGGCCCTTGAGGGGATGTGGATTCGTGGGCTGGAGGGGTCGATGAATGCACAGGAGGCTCCGGTGGAAGTGGTGCTACGACTGTTGAGACGTCAGGAGTGACTGAAGCCTCCTGAGGCAGATGAGCATCCTCTGGGTGAGTTTCGTTAGAGGAGATGATGCATACTTGACTAGGGGTAAGGAGTGGTGGTGCTCCATGGTATGTCCCTAACAAAGATGGATCTTTGAAAATCCCAGGACCCATCTCGACAAGTGGATATACGTCCTTTTTGGTGTGAATGAGAGGAATAATGTTATCGAGACTGGAAGAAGGATTTGGCTCGTAATGTGTGACTTGGTCAATGGTTACAATCTTCCCATTGTGGGGGAACATGATTGTCCGAAAGACGGAAGAGGCCACTGCCTTCATAGCATACATGTAGGTACGGCCAAACAAGATATTGTAATCGAGTTGAGCGTCGATAACTTCAATGTCAATGAGGATGGTTTTGCCCCCGAGTTCTACGAGGACATTTTGGAAGAGCCCTTCGGGGGATGATGGTCTTCCGTCATAAGCTCGCAATGTGATGGCGGAGGGTAAGAGGTCCGGGGAACCAAGTTTCTGCCATACTGTTTTGGACATGATGCAGGTAGATGCCCCTTCATCGATGATACACCGATGGACGGTGATGTTCCGTATTTTTACTGGTATTTGAATAGCGACGACGGCGGGAAGACGAGGTTCGCAGCTATCAAGGTCAAAAGTGATGAGTCGAGTATCAGCAGGGTCGACTGCCCCCAAGGCAGAAAGTAGTGATTTCCGCTGCATTGGACAAGTCTGGAGAACTTCTAAGACTGACATGGCAGCCGGGGATTCTGCTAAGTCATCTACCAAGATGTAGTTATGTGCTGCCCTAGCCTGTGGATTGTGAACATTCTTGCGCAAGGGGATGTGAGGGATGCGTAATGGTGGTTCGGCAGAAGGGCAAGGGATCATCAATGGGGGTCCCACTGGTGTAGAGTTTGTCTCTGAAGAGATGGGAGTAGACTCAGGTGTTGTAGGATACTGGCGATTGCGTGTTTGCAAAAGAACTTCTTCCTCACTGGTGAGGAGAATTGTTCGCTCTACTGGATTGTTGGGGTTATGGTATTGGCCCACCTGAGGTGGGGGGTGTTGCGTGTCCTATTGGGTGTTTATGACACCTTGATGTGGGATAGGATTTTGCAGTATGGCGGGAGGGGGTTGTTGCGCGTATTGTTGTTGCGCCTGCTGAGGGGCAGGTTGCGCTGGGGAGGGGGGAAGGCTCCCAGAGTCTTTCAACCTCTTGAAATCAGCGATATGGGGGAAATGGTGAGTGTAATGACCGTACACGCCACAAAGAGCACAAGGGTGGATGGTTTTAATAGTGTTATGCCCTTGGCGTTTGTTGTTATTTCCCCCCTGGGGGTTTTGGTTCCCTTGATTCTAGTTTCCCCCAGTGGGTTGATGCTGTGGGGGTTGATTCCCACCTTGACCAGGATTGTTGTTATTCCTGTTCCATCCTTTCTTCTTAGCATTGTTTGAAGGGTTGGCTGTGTTCAGTTGTTCAAAATTTTGGTATTGTTGAGTAGCCGACGGTTGAACAAAATTTACCCCCACATGTGGGTGTGGGGGAGCTATGGGTTGTGGACGACCGGGAAACGAAAAATAAGGATTTTTTGGTGGCACCGATCCATAAGGTACATAGGAAGGCTGTGTGCTTTCACCAGTACTATAAGCAGATGTTGAGGGAGTACCACTATTTGGAGGAATAGGTGGATGTATGGGGGGTGTCGGTGGTGGTCCACTGATGGGTGGAGGTATAACAACATGATATGGCTGTTGATAAGTGGGTGGGGGGTAGTAAGAAGTGCCCCCATATGCTGGTGGGTATTGAGGCATTCCATACATCGGTGGTGGTTGGGGTTGTGGACTATGGTGTGTGGTGGCACCTATTAGTCTGTCTGCTGAGTGAGACATCGCAGGTTTGTCTTGACCAAATGGCACAGGTTTCGGAAGATCAGGGAGTACCGTGTATAAGTATCCTGACTGTGAGTAGATGAGGTCATATTGTTGGGCCTTACTGATGGCTTCCTCTTCAGATTGAGGGAAGGTGGAAGCGACATCCTTACCAAGGAGAGCGACAAGTGATCTAAGAAACCAGTCGAGGCATTGTTGCTTGGTGGTTTCTGCTTTACACAAACTACGTCGCCTACGCCACTCATG